>JBBPCZ010011214.1:0-15065 GCA_037974445.1 Brycinus macrolepidotus
TGCCTTAGTTTTTAAGAACTGCTGACAATATTTCTCCTCATTTCCAAATAAAAATATTGTTCTTTAAAGCATCGTTTAAAGGAAATGACAATACATCAAAATAAGAGAAATGATGCAGTGTTTACAGAACTTGAATCATTCAGAGAAAACAAATCTTTTGTTCACTCTTAAACAAAATGCCAATAATTACCTTTGACGAACTTCTAGTAGTGTTTTACCATCCAGCTGGTCACGTTGCAAGAGGAGAGTGTTGATTACAGCAGCGTTTTTTATACTTTTCATCATTAAATAAGATTTGATTCAGGTGATCACTAATCAGTACCTCATAAAGCAGAAAGAGGTGCTTGTGTAGGAAATGAACAGACACTGGCATGGAATTGTCGTCATACTCATAGAGATGCTGATTTAAAAATAAATTGCAGTGGTCTCTTCTTTTTTTCCAGAGCTATATATATATATATATATAACTAATGACTACAATATGACCATGTGACATGCAGATTCATAGAAAATACAACCCACTAGAAACTTATCCTACAGTAATTTAATTGCCGCCCAGCTACGGGAGTTTTGTCACTGTTGACATTTGTACAAATTTTAGTAAAGATGCCCCCCTGATAAATTAATCTAATCCAATATGGCCCTTCAACAAAGACAAAATTACTATTTTTCAAATTGCTCCAGTTAAGCTATGCATTTTTACACAAACAACAATAGCCTAAAACTGATTTTTGTCTGATCCATCGCTTTAAGAACCCTCCCCCAGAGGACATAATGCATGACCTTGAGTGCCTTTCCGGGCTGGCGCTCGGCTTCGGCACGAGAGGAAGCACAGAGTCATCAAATATTTATGTGGAGATCTAATAAGAGTGCCGCAGGTTCAGAGGGCTTGCACCGACTGTGCTCAGAAAAGCGGCGACTCAGCACAAGCCCTACCCCTCCCTCACTCCCCACACTCTCTCCATCAATCTGTCAATCAATCCGCCTTCAAGACAACTGGAGCCTCCCTGCATCTCAATGAGTCTCAAACTGTGGACAGCAAACCAGCTGATAAAAGATGAAAGAGATCATAAAAAGCGGAGCTTATTTAATGAATGCAATGGTTACTTTCCACAGTCTCACACACACACAAATACACACACATGCATTTATATACATATATACATATGTATATACAGCATATGTATATACTATATATATTTATAGTACTTTGCAAAAGTCTTGAGCCACCTCTCATTTCTTCATATTTCGCTTCTGAAGAGCCAAACCTTCTTTTATTTTTAATGCAGTCTTGAGGAGCAGTTCTCCAGGCTTCCTGAAGGAATTTCAGAGACTCTTATTTTTCAGTCCAGTCCGTGAACCAGACCAGTTTCGGAAGAATTTTTTTTGTTTGTTAAGCCGCACAGTGACCTGAATGAAACAGGTTCAGATGATTCCAGATGATCAGGCCTGTGATTAGTATACTAGTGGTGCTGAATGCTGAGAGGTTGGGCATGTTGTACCTTTAGGCACTTTGCAGCCTACTGTAATAAAACATTTGTTCTGATTTCTTTCATTTAATCTATTCAATAGGCCAAAAATAAGACAGTTTGCCAGGCATTAAACAGTATTTTTGCACCAACAAGGTGATTGAAAGCAAAATATAAAGAAAGGAAGGTGGCTCAAGACTTTTGCACAGTACTATACATATTAAGACCCATTCCCCTACAGGATATGTTTAGTTTCTACACATCCACACAATTTGGGTCTGCAAACACAAGTTACATGTATTCCTTTCCTGTCCACAACCATATCTATGACCATCCCTATGAAATAATGGACCAAATGGCCTAGATTAAGTTACAGTGGTCTGATCAGGTGCTTCACTTCACCTCACCGCACCTAACGCCATCAGATATCTAAATATCTCCATGACTTTATGCTCCAAACATAATAGAGGCCACTGTTACGTTTAATACTCTGTTAAAGGGCTATTTAAAACTCAGTCTTTATCTACTGAACCTGTAGCATGTGCTGATTTACCAATTGTTTTGATGTATTTTCCTGTACTTAGCAAAAGAACAGAAGACTCTTTCTTGTCCATTGACTCCTATAAGTCTGTTTTGAGTCAATGGAGTTTTCTATAGAAGGAAATGATTGTCCACGTTAACAGATCGTTTGCTGCAGATGTAGTGGAACCTGTAATATTGGTAATTGTTTCTTTCCTCTGCTGGCTCATATAAACACAGTGACAAGTTATGGCTATAGATGCCAATACGAATTTCATACTGAATGCTGTTTTTATTACCTCTGACGTGGAACAAGTCTGTGCTTCTGCTGTGCGTCGTAAACTAATCAATACACACTAACTATAGCTACTGTGTGGTGTTCTTGACATAATGTGCTTTCTTTGGGTTTGAAAGGCTTCGATTTTGGCTGAGGAGGGTGTAACTTTGTGGCTGTGTGTGTGTGTGTGTGTGTGTGTGTGTGTTTGTGTGTGTGTGTGTGTCAGTGTGAGGCTGCCTGTGACGCTGGTTGCCGATTCATAATTAAACACCATGCAGTCAGATGGCCGTATTTACTTTGCTGCCTGATTGCCTTGTGGTGAGGGAAGCTTTTTGAGGCCCACAGAAGCGCTCATTAAAAGACTTCCCTGTATGTGTGTGTGTGCGCGTGCATGTTTGTGTGCGTCCGCGCGTGTGTGTGTATGTGTGTGTGTTGGTTGGGAGGTGGCTAGGCCTGGGTGTTGGTCACAAATTGTGTGTGTGTGTGTGTGTGTGTGTGTGTGTATGTGTGTGTGGGTGTGTGGGGGCGTGTGTGTGTGTGAAAGAGGAGAAACAATGACAATACATGCACAATCGAGAGCATGTAATATCATATATAGTTACTTACGGATGTGCAATATTCATGGTACATTATATTATTACACATAGGCAATTAGAGGCATATAATACACTGGGGAATCATCATAATACATAGAATTACATATATAATACATATGGGACATATACGTAACTATATGTTACACACATACACACTTCTGGTATGATACGTCTAGATACTTACTTCTAAGTAACCATATGTGTGTGTGTGTGTGCGTGTGTGTGTGTGTGTGCGTGTGTGTGTGTCTTGAACATGCTCACCCATATGCTTTTAGTCAAATGGATTTTGGCACCATCTATTCAAATCTCCCCTTCATCAGCAACAGGCCAGTAAGTGGCCTCTTAACTCTACTCTCAGGCTGGACACTGAAACACACACACACACACACACACACACACACATACACACACACACACACACACACATATATGCAGTAGCTAGTTGCACATAGCCCTCCTGTCAATCAGAGAGTCAGAGAGAAACAAGAGAGGAATGAATTCACTCGTCTCAGCTTCAGTTTCACTGTGTTTTTCTCTGTGCTGGACTGAGCTGCAGCGCAGCAGAATTCTCATATTCTCTTCATACTGAGTCTATTTTACATGCCGATCTGCATTTAGAAAAGAGCTGAAAACATGCAGACTGCAGACTCACTCACAATATAAGTCATCGGATAGATGTTGAATTCTGAAGATGGAGAAGGAATAACCGAAGAGTATAATTCCAAAATGCTAGATGTTCATTTGTAACCATTTTGTAATAACCAGTTTTAGAAAAAAAAAACATATATATATAATGGAAAACATTTTTACTCCTCTTATAAAGGTGTTATTAATCATAGTGTAGCATTGATAGTTCTTGTGTGAAGCCCACTCCCAACAAAGTAAGATAATTGGGATAAAATGATCATTCTGAAAGTGGAAAATAATTTATTTTGGAACCCAACACATCTAATGTCCCCTAATGTAGTGAACAAAACGGGATAGTATCGAGAAACAAATTCTCTCTCTTTCTCTCTCTCTCTCTCTCTCTCTCTCTCACTTATGCACACACATGCACACACACACGCACACACACAAACAAACAAAAAGCATAATGCATTTGTGGTGCAGAGCTTGGAACATGAACCAGCATTTTGTGTGTGTGTGTGTGTGTGTGTGTGTCTGGCTTACATATTGTTACATATTTATATACTTATATGTAAAATACATAATACATAAAATACATTATTTATAAGCCCTTACATATATGTGATACATGGGAACTCGTATGCAGTACTGTGCAAAGGGCACCTATGCAAAATGTTGAGGAGTGAGTGTCTTTCTGCTAGAAAAAACATTAACATTAGAATAAATACAAACAATCTAGAGACCAGTTTCATTATTTCTTTTGTTTCTGAAAAGAAGTTAGAAAAAAATCCTCCAGTCATTGCTTGGATTTGTGAAATTCCAAATCTGAAAGCATCACCTGATTTAATTTAAGTACTTCTTACACACACACACACACACACACACACACACACACACACACACACACACAGACTATTGGGTCACATAGTGGGAAATATGTATGGCCCCACGTCCAGGCATTATATAAAAACAAGTGACTGTGTGGGTGATTGTGTAAGTGTGTGTCTGTGTATAGGTCTGTAAGGGATGCGTGGAGTGTGCGGTTGGTCTGTAACTGGTCCAGTCTTGATTTACTGGCGTCTGTCTTGCACTCCTGGTGCATCCTTCCTCTTCTATTGGATTTCGAGGTCAGGGTGAAGGGTCAGAGTGGCGTGTGCATGTGTGTATTTGTGGCCATATCGGGTTCCAAGATGGGAAGGGTGAACGTATCCAATGCCTGAGCTTCTAGACAAGTGATTTGGTGCGTGCGTGTGTGTGTGTGTGTGTGTGTGTGTGTGTGTGTGTGTGTGTGCGTGTGTGTGTGTGTGTGTGTTCTTCTTCATCCACTTCCTTCCACTGGTATTTATTATTAAATGATTAAACTCTGAAACCCACACTTTTCAGTACAAGTTTCCTGTAGGCCAATAAAGCACCCATAAATAAACAGAGAGAGAGAGAGAGAGAGAGATGATCTCCTTTGTGTGTGATGATTTGCTGATGTTGTCTGTGATCTTCCTGCTCAGTATTAGCCGCATATACAGTGCCTACACATTATTCAGTACCCTACAGAGGTGTATGTGTGTGTGTGTGTGTTTGTGTGTGTGTGTGTGTGTGCGTGTGTGTGTGTGTGTTTATGCAAGGTCAGGAGGAGACCTCTCCTAGGAGGCACAAATGTGACAGACATAAATGCTGAGAAAGAGGGATAGAGAGAGAGGAAGAGAGACAGAGAGAGAGAGAGAGAGAGAGAGAGAGAGAGAGAGAGAGAGAGAGAGAGATTTCCAAAATATTGAAATCCCAATTAAAATCTGATGTACAACCTTTTATAGTTTTATTGCACCTATTGCACTAGGAGTGAGGTATGGGATCCGCTCAGTAAACATGACTACACTAGATGGGACAAGCATTCCACAGAGTGCCTGCATGCAGAATCCTGCAGAAATATATTAAAGGTACAAAGAAAAACACCAAAAAATACATTTAGGGAGGAATTAGGCTGAAATCCATCGATACTCATTCAGCAGTACGAAGCCTTTAAAACCCAAAAAGCTCAGCTCTAAACCCAGGCTGGTTCTGAGACTAACCCCCGGCCCCCTAACACCCAGCAGCCTCAGCCCAGCACAGCTGATCAGAGTCCAATCAGAGTTCACCAAATTATCAAACAGAGTAAAAACACCTGTCTCTACCTGGAACATGGGGACAGTGAAACCCAAGCCCAGTCCAGACTAGAGTGCTACCAGGCCCTAACCAGAGAGTAGGAACTGGCGGAATATCTCGTCACCATCAGAGATCCACAGCAGAGACACATCCTGTCTAAGTACAGGCTCAGTGACCACAGCCTGACCATAGAAATGGGCTGGTATAAAAAATCCTGCCGGCCCAGAGAGCAGAGGGTGTGTGGTCACTGCGAGAGCAGTGAGGTCGAGACCAAGCTGCACTACTTCCTTTACTATGAAAAATTTTAAATGATTAAGTTTCTCGCAAAAAAAATTAAAAGCATTCTCACAAATTTTGAAATTTTGGCACAGTCAGAAAGATCACCCGTCTTTCTTGGTGAGTTAAACACAGCATTGTTACTGAAACAGTCCTGCCAATAAAGCTACTTTGAATTTGAATTGCAGAGGGAGAGACAGAGAGAAAGAGAGAGAGAGAGAGAGAAAGAGAGGAAGAGAGAGAAAGAGAGAGAGAGGAAAGAGATATTCTTTCTCAATGTGAAATCAACAGTTTACCTCTTCAGCATTAATTAAGAAACCCCCCTCTTATCCCGAGTGGAGTCAATCAGCCAAAACATCTTTGGTGTGTGAAGTCTGATTCATTAGTTTAGCGCTGGCGCTACGAGGCTAATGGAAGTAATGGAAGCTAATGTAGCTCTAATTAGCACCGCGTGCAGTGCAGGTCTAAATCATCATGCACCTCAAACCACGTCAAGCTGGAAATGAATATCTATACTCTTGATTATGTGGTTTCGGAAAATTTATACAAATGGACAAAATGATGGGCAACAATCCATTTTGCCCAAGTTTTGGTCATGTTCATTTTTACCTGCCACTTATGGCGCTTTTCCACTGGCACAAGGCACCGTACTGTGCCGCAAACAAATGTTTTTCCATTACAATAAAGTGAACCGTACCCATGCTGCTCGACGGCAGGGCCAAAAGTGGGCCACAGCTGAGCTGACTGCATTACTGCTTTTTGATTGGTCAGAATGTTGTCATGACAACAGATGGACTTGGAAAGAGCCCATTGTTTTTTTAACGTCTGCGCAAAAAAAAACAACAACAACAATGGAGACACAAACTAACAATTGGGAAGTCCACAAAGTATAAGCACTGCCATCTGTTTGGGCTGAAGATAAATTTCAGTGGGAGTTTTCCAACGTTGTGAGAAACGCGAAGGTACACCAGGACATCAAGTTAGCTGGGTTAGATTTTCATCTCATGACTAAACAAAATTAAAAAAAAAAACTCAAACAAGACTATAAATAATAAAAGACCACAATATCAAAAGCGGCTCTGACAGAAAAGCCTTCTGCTGGTTCGACTCCATGGACGTGGTTTTGAGATGACGACCGGCCATAAACTGGGGAGAGAGAATTGAGTCAGAAACACTGTTACCGGACTGAGATACACTGGAAAATCAAAGCTGCACATACCATCTGCTGCAAGTACCATCACAGTACATTTTAGGTACAACACGGTTCCTGTACACCTGTGGAAAAGTACCATTGGTTCTTATCCAGTCACATGATGCTACCAAGCTAAAAGAGTGAAGGTAAGCTTCCTTAGAGACACATATCTTTTCAAACTTGTGTAAGTGTAAAGTGTCCATTTGTCATACGTGAACACAGCACACAGTGTGGACAACATGGAATTCTTCTCTGCATTTAATTCATTTACCAAGTGAAGCAGTGGGCAGCCAGCGACGCAGCATCCGGAGAGCAGTGTGTGGGGATGGTACCTTGCTCAAGGGTTGCTCTAGGGTGCCACTAGCAGTCCTGGGATTCAAACCCACAACCTTCTGATCGCAGGGGCAACTCCCTAACCACCAGTCCACCAGTATTAGAGATACAAAATTTGAGTCTTGGCTGATTGACTACATTTGAGGAAAAGAGATTGTTGGAAATGGTATCAATTTTACTTTTTTGCAAAACTGTAGTTTTAAACAGAAGCATTTTTCTCTTCATCTCTCATTCACTTTTTTTTCATGCTCTTCATTTGGTTTGTTATTCAGCGGAGGCATTTATTCTTCAGAAGAGCTCTCCGTCCTGTTCAAGTGGACGCAGTGATTTTCACATTACAGCTCTGGAGGAAAAGGCTCTGGCCAAGTTCTTTTTCCTATAATCCTCCCTGATAATCCCTCAGATTATCTGTTCAGATTATCAGTGAGGAGAAAAACGCAGAATCCATTCCTTTGTTTTTTCTTCTCTTGTGTCCTGTCCTCTCTCTTTTACGTTGTTTTATAACTAAAGCACCTTCAGTTTTTTTTCCCACACAGTTGTGAGTGTTTAATCAAATTTATTGACCGTTTCGTGTGAACTTGACAAAAAAAAACATGAAAAAGGGACGCCGCAACACGCAAAACCGCCTGATAAAAAATCAAACACACTCCTTTTCTCTTTTCTGTTCATTTTACTTTCCATCTCTTCTGTGTTCTTCTTTTCATTTCCCTTCACTCTTCTCATCTTTCATCTTTTCTCTTTTTTCTAATCTCTTTTCTTCTTTCGTATATGTTGTCTTCTGCTCTCTTTCTCTGTTCTTCTCTTCTCTGTTCTTTTGTTCTCCTTTCTCCTCTTAATTATTCTTCTCTTCTCATTTCTTTTCTGTTCTTCTCTTCTTTCATTTTTCCCCGCTCTCCTTCTCCTCTGTTTTCCTTTCTTTTATGATTTCTGTTCTTCTTCTCTTCTCTTCTCTTTTCTATTCTTCTCTTTTCTTCTCTTCTCCTCCCTTCTCTTCTCTTTTCTTCTCCTCCCTTCTCTTCTCTTCTCTTCTCTTTTCTTCTCCTCTCTTCTCTCTCTTTAGAGGAGGTGGTTGTATGTGTAGTAATGACAGGAGAGATGTGACCTTGAATAGACGGTCAGGTTTAAACCCTGGTGTGATTTACACTGGAAGAGTGATGATGTATAACAGAGGATGGAGGGATGAGTTGTGTTGGAATTGAATTAGTCTTAGGGGTTTTATTTGAATTAAACATGGCACAGTCGGCTCCGTACAAACACTGAAGGGAGGAAAGATCTCTGCATTGTCAGAAGGTAAAAATAGACATATGTGCTCTAGTTCTCTCTTCCTCTTTCTCTCTGAACCACTCTCTTTTTCACTCTCTCTCTCTCTCTTTCTCTCTGTCTCACTACCTCCGTCGCCCTCTTTCTGTTTCTTGTTTGCTCTCTCTCTTTCCTTGCTCTCTCCCTCTCTCTTTTTCCTCTTATTTCTCGCACACTCTTTCTCTCTTCACCCTCTCTTTCTCTGCTCTCTCACTTTCCCGATATCTGCTTTTTCTCTTCTTTATTCTCTCCTCTCACTGTCTCTATTTCTTTCTCTCTCTCTCTTTCTCTCTGTCTGTCTGTCTCTCTCTCTCTCTCTCTTGCTCTCTTTCTTTTCACTCTGTCTCTCTTCCTCTTGCTCTCTCTCCTTCTCTTTTCTTACTTTCTCTCTGTCTCTACCTCTTTGTCTCACTTTTTCTCTCACTGTCTCTAATTCACTTTCTCTCTCTCTCTCTCTCTGTCTCTTTTTTCACACTGTATCTCTCTGTCTCTACCTCTTTGTCTCACTTTTTCTCTCACTGTCTCTAATTCTCTCTCTCTCTCTCTCTCTCTCTCTCTCTCTCTCTCTCTCTCTCTGCAGGTAACATTCTGAATCCTTTGTGTCTCTTTTTCTGCCCCCCCCCCCACCCCACACACTCGCACTATCAATACGCTCGTTCAATATTTTCTAGCGTGTGTGTGAGTGAGCCCGATCAATACTGATACAGCGAGAGGGAAAACAAAAAGAATGTGAATAAATTGGGGAGATAAAAGGAAGAGAAAAACAGGGGAAGCAGAAAATAAATGTATTCTGAAATGAGTTGAAATGGAATATGTTGTAAATGTTTTATAAAGTAGAGATATAAATACAGTGTAATGTACCTTCTGTATATTCCACGTCTGTCTGGGTGGAGCTGTGGCAGAATGAGGAGCAGTGCAAGAAAAGTGTGAGATTCCATCGAGAAAAAACACTGAATATGTGACGAAAGAGAGCGACTACAGCTCTGCCGTCTAAACAGGGCCTGCACTCACACCTTAGAGAGTGAAAAATGTGGTGGATGTGTCTGGGAGAGTCTTTAATGAGGCGGCTCACCTTCCGGGAGAGAGAGAGAGTGAAGGAAAAAAAGAGAGAGAAAAAAGACAGTTGGATTTTTGGGGGTTTTGGGGATTATTTTGGGATCAGCTACAAATGAAACAGCTGTAAAATGTACTTCTGTGCTTCGACTGTGTAAAACCTGATGCAACTAAAACAACCACACCTACAGACAGAAAAGAGAGAAGAAATATAGAGAGAGATACAGGGAGAGAGAGAGGAAGAGAGAGAGAGAGAGAGAGGGGGAGAGAGAGAGAGAGAGAGAGACAAAGAGAGGAGAGAAAGAGAGAGGGGAGGGAGAAAGAGGAGAGAGCGAGGGAAAGGAGAGAGGGAGGGAGAGAATAGAAGCAACAAAAAGAAAAGGATAGAGGAAGAGAGGAAGTAAGAAGGAGAGATGGAGTGACAAAAGAAAAAGCAAGAAAGCAAGAGAGACACAGAGAGAGAGAGAGAGAGAAAGAGAGAGAGAGAGAGAGAGAGAAGTAGAGAGAGAGTAGGACCGAGAAAAGGAAAAGGAAGGAGGAAGAAGAGAGTAAGAAGGAGAGAGAAAGAGAGAGAGATGAAAAGAAAAGGAGGAAAAGAGAGAGAAAGAGACAGAGTGAGAGAAAAGGGAGAGAGGCATAAAGAAAGGGACAGAGAGAGAGAGAGAGAGAGAGAGAGAGTAAGGAGAGACAGAGTGACAAAATGCGAAAACGAGGGACAAACTAAATGATGCAGGTAGAGAAAGACAAAACACTGCTGGAAGAGAGTGAGAGAAAGAAAAATGAAGCATAGAAAGGCAGGAAAAGTAGGGCAGAGAGAGAAAGAGCGAGCGAGCGAGAGAGAGAGAGAATAGAAAGTAAGAAAGAAAACTAGATACAGAGTGACAGAGAGTGGCAGAGAAAGTAAACGAGTGAGGGAAATGGGGAAGAAAGAAAGAGATAGAGGACCACAGCTGCTACAGAACTCGGCAGCCATCAGCTTTCTGCCCTCTCCATCTCTTCCTCCATCTCTCCCTCCATCTCTCCCTCTATCTCTCCCTCTGTCTCTCCCTCTGTCTTTCTTTTCCACCTCCCACTCTCTCTGTCTGAGCAGTCTTTGTTTACCTCCCTCCTGAATGTGCATCACACACACACACACAAACACACTCACACAACACATGCAGCCTCCCAGATGGTGAGGGGTCCCCACACCTCCACACACACTCCTCACTTTCAGAGGCCCGGCGTTCTGGTTCCTGTTTCAGCAGAACAGGTCAGTGTGTCCAGCACTGTCACAATCTGTCACAACTCAAACCCTCCACACACACACAACTGTCACAGGCCTCAAAACACAGGGGCTGTTCAAACAATAAAAACTAAAGTAATGCTCTTAGCTTTTAATCCACATGGGAGGCTGGAGCTGCAGGAACCGGAGGGAACATAGCACTACTTGTATTGATCCCCAAAATCTGATAAATCAGATTTTAAAGCAAAAGTGTGGCACAAAAAATCTAATTTAAACAGCTTTCATCTCAATTTTCTGACCAATCTGCCAAGATATGATTGGTGTCTGAAGGTCACTTCATTGGTTATGTGTAAGGGTAACTGGCTGACAAGTACAACATATTTACCTTAAACTGGTTTCTGACACTGTGAGTGTCTGAAACCCCCCAGACTTTAACAAAAACACCATGCTGGTCTTTTTTCTTCTCTTCTCTTCTCTTCTCTTCTGTTTTCTCATGTATTCTCTTCTCTTCTATTTTGTTCTGTTTTTCTCCTCTCATCACTCATCTTCTCTTGTTTTCTCTTCTATTCTCCTCTTTTTTTATTTTCTCTTCACTTCTCTTCTCTTTTGTTTTCCCCTCTCATCTCTTCTCTTCTCTTCTCTTGTCTTCTCTCTCTTTAGAGGAGGTGGTTGTATGTGTAGTAATGACAGGAGAGACGTGACCTTGAATAGACGGTCAGGTTTAAACCCTGGTGTGATTTACACTGGAGGGGTGATGATGTATAACAGAGGATGGAGGGATGAGTTGTGTTGGAGTTGACATGATTGGTGTCTGAAGGTCACTTCTTTAATTATGTATTGAAGCTACAGTGGTAACTAGCTGACAAGATTTTAACACTGTTTGACATACTGTGTGTAGGGGAACCCTCTGAAGAGCCTAGGCTTTAACAAAACCACCATCCTTGTTGTACTGAAGTAATATTGGCAGGACTTCAGGACTTTTTGTGGTATCTAGGCAGTCTAGTTAACTCTTCTATTGATCAGGATTCTTGACTGAAGGCCCAAAGACTTCACATGTTAGATTAACCACAAGGTAATATATGTATATATATATATATATCTGTTATAAACTTATAAACTTAAACTTGGCATGTCTTAGAGCTTCAAAAGAATGGCCAATAAATTTTTAGGTGAATCACCGTTAGCATAGTTCTAACATGCAACTAACATCCCATAAGGTACTAAATTCCCCTCCAGCAAAAATTAGCATTATTTTGGAGGTCTTTTTTCTCATGTTTTGAGTTTTGACACTGGCTCACATTAGGCCTTGCTCTAATAGTCATTACAAAAATGAACAAAAATGTCACATACCAAAAGCCTATAAACATGGCCTCTCCCTTTTATTTAAACAATAGAGAACTCAGTGGAATGAAGTTGTCAGAGGACATATAAATATATTTTATAAGAGGACAAAATTCAAGGCTTTTAACATGAGACAAAACAGGATGCAATTTTAAGTTTCCTATTCCACTAATGCGCTGCTTATAGAGATCCAATGTCCAAACGGTTTGTGTCCTTTTAAAATGTGGACAGAGAGCCAGTCTGGTATCACGTTCCTCATGTAAAACTCTGTCACAGCCGTTTCTGCTCCATCTATCCGTCTCTTCCGTACCATCTATTCCACTGCTCTCATTCCTCTCTCACTCCATCCTCCCTCATTTTTCCTTCCTTTCCTAAAAATGCTTTAATAAAACTCCAGCTATAATTCTGGTGTAGCTCCAGGCTGTCTTCACTAGAACTAAACACCTATAATATAAGTCTGCGGAAAATGTGATTAACGTTAGGTGCTAGATTGCAGTGAAATCCAGGTTAACGAGGGTACATTCCTTCTAAAACCCACTCCCAAATTCTTTTGTTCTCACTTTTTTAAATATTATATTTTTTTTGGTGTGTATGTATGTATGTATGTATTGTTATATGGAATTTATATTATGTGATGACTTTTATCTGAACTCTGAAATAAAGATTAATTAATTGGATGGTTGGTTGATTGATTAAGTGGTTGGTTGGTTGGTTGATTGATTGATAGGATGGCTGGTTGGTTGCCTCATGGGGAGTTGATTGATTCAGTGGTTGGTTGGTTGGCTGGTTGGTTGATTGATGGAGTGGTTGGTTAGTTGGTGGGTTGGTTGGTTGGTTGGTTGATTGATTGAGTGGTTGGTTGGTTGCCTTATGGGGAGTTGATTGATTGAATGGTAGGTTGGTTGGCTGGTTGGTTGATTGATGGAGTGGTTGGTTAGTTGGTGGGCTGGCTGATTGGTTGGTTTGTTGGTTGAATGAGTGTTTGGTTGGTTGGTTGGTTGGATGATTGATTCTTCGAGCGGTTGGTTGGTTGATTGGATGGTTTGTTGGTTGATTGAGTGGTTGGTTGGTTGGGTGGTTGGTTAGACGGTTGGTTGAGTGGTTGGTTGGTTGATTGATTGAGTGGTTGGTTGGTTGATCAATTGATTGAGTGGTTGGTTGAATGATTGATATAACAAACAGAAATTCTTCAAAATGAATGTTTCAGGAGCAATATTCAATTTATGTTTATCAGACTGTGAAGACAGAATTGCAAAGGTCACCTGCAGCCAGTGCTAGGTCCCACAACAAACATCTTCATGCTCATTTGGAGTTCTTTGGGGGGACTTACATTACATCTATGAGCTCACAGCAGGCTTGTTCCTGTTCTTCGGGTGCTGTTGACAAGCCCACCATCGCCCCCTACTTTCACTACTGTCTGGACTTATTTAGGAATATGGTGCTCAGCTTCTTCCCACCCTACTAAGTCTAAATCTACCCACATTTATCCCATATTTTCTCGTGGTTGTGCCCAGACATTTGTGTTATGGGCTTACGTCCGGCCTCGCCAGTCTATTTAGAGTGTACACTCTTAATGGAATCGGTCGGTTAAAATAAATGCCCTTGTCCCAAATGGTCGATCAGTGTTTTCTGACACTGTTTGATGCACTAATATCTATAAGAGTGGACATGGGTTTGCTACATAGTTAAAAATAGTAGCCACAGCCAACTTGTTAGCTACATTAGCCTTGTAGGTCCACTGCAAAATGAAAGAAGCATCGTGTCTTGACTGAAATCAAAATGCATTTGAGGTAAGGAGGAGAACTGTGTGAACTATTGTTTAAACAGAAAGAAAGCTCCAGGTGGAACTATTTTGAGATTCCTCCCCTTGAGGGAAAGTTTTTTGCATCACAAAGGTTCATTGGAACTTAAGATGCAGCTGTAGGGCAAGTAAAAGCTGACGGCAAAGGGGAAAAGACTTCTCCAGGTCCATTTATCATGTTTTGCTTCTTTCCTCCTGCACGTCTTTGTTGAATTGCTGCTGTACTCCATTACTGCATGACACTAATGGAGAACATTGGCTCTATAGCACTGAAATATAATGGCCATTAGTAAATGCAGCATTTAATTTCACAAGCAGGCATTTTAACATGCATCCTTGCGAATATAGGGCACTTTAGAAGTGTGCCACTACCTCAGGGTTTACTACGAGTTCCAGAGGCGAGCAGAGTTGAGGTTTAAATAGGTTGTATTTACATATGATTCTCCTTCCCAACTAATCCAGCTAAATATATACCGGATGTGGACAGTCATCATTTGTGGAGCTTTGGCTTCTGTGCTCCAGCGTTCTGGAATTAAAGTGAATTAGTATCAGTGATGAGAATTAGCTTTAATTACATAATTTAAAGCAATATCAGGCAAACATAACTGTTATACAGGGTTGCTCTTAAACCTCTATCTATCTATCTGTTGGTCTGTCAGCCTGTCTATCTATCTATCTAACTATCTATCTATCTATCTATCTATCTATATATATATATATATATATATATAGTAATTATATTAATCACCTTGCTGGTGAAAAATACTATTTTATGTCTGTCAAACTGTTTTATCTTTGGCATAAGAAGAAGACAATAAAGAAATAAGAACAAATGTTTTACTGTGACAGCCTGCAAAGTGCCTAAAGATACAAGGAGCCTAGATAAAGGAGTTCCAGCCACTCAGCATTCAGCACCACCAGTATACT
>JBBPCZ010011223.1:0-15064 GCA_037974445.1 Brycinus macrolepidotus
CTGCGGTTAAGTCAAGGAGGATGAGTATGGTGAGTTGGCCAGAGTCTGCTGCCATCAGTAGATCGTTAGTGATTTTAGTGTTTCTGTGCTGAGAAGAGGCCGAAAACCAGACTGAAATTGTTCATACAGCTTATTGTCAGTGAGATAGCTGTGGACTTGGCGGGTAACAACTTTTTCTAGGATTTTGGACAGATATGGGAGGTTAGAGATTGGTCTGAAGTTCTTTAGATTAGCGGGGTCCAGGCCAGGTTTCTTAAGTACTGGTGTAATGATTGTTGTTTTAAATGGTGCAGGAACCGAGCCAGAGGTGAGGGAGGAGTGTATAATGTCAGTGATAAGGAGGGAAAGTGACGGTAGACAGCATTTAACCAATTTTGTGGGGAGAGGATCTAATTTGCAGGTGGAGGACTTCGATTAATGAATAGTGGAACATATTTCACTGATGGATGGGAGGGTGAAGTTTGATAGTGAGGAAGAGGGTGGTGGAGAGGGCAGTGCCCAATATATGCAATCAGGTGTGTTGCATGGAGGAGATGGTTGCAGGTGGATGTTTTCAATTTTTGAGGTAAAAAAGTTCCGAAAGTCATTGCAAAGAGTCATTACATGTGTTTAGATACAGCACTGTTCCTGTAGACCTGTGGACCTGTGGACCTGTGGACCTGTGCTCCCCGGGTGCTGCAGGTGCTGTCCCCACATACTGCTCCCTGGGGTACCGTCCCCACACACTGCTCCCCTGGGTACCATCCCCATACACTGCTCCCCGGGGTACCGTCCCCACACAATGCTCCCTGGGGTACCGTCCCCACACACTGCTCCCCTGGGTACCATCCCCACACACTGCTCCCCGGGGTACCGTCCCCACACTTCTCCCCAGGTACTGCGTCGCTGTCTGCCCACTGCTTCACTTGGTGTATGGGTTAAATACAGAGGAAGAATTTCACACTGTTCACACTGTGTGCTGTGATGCGCTGTGTTCATGCGTGACAAAAATGGCCACTTTACACTTTACGTTACAGTGTCCAGCATTGAAGAGGAGCCGCCATGAGGACAGTTTTCAGTATTCTGGGAAAGAGGAGAAACCAAAATGCCATGGAGAACAAGGGGAGCAGGAGGTTACAAACCATAATAACAATAATAATAATAATAATAATAATAATAATAATAATAATACTAAAAATAGTTAAATTGTTGTAATAATAGTCACACAGTTCTAGTATTACTTCTATAATTCTATAGTTCTATAGTTATAATGATAGTTATAATGAGAGAGACAGAGAGAGAGAGAGGTATAACTAGTACAGCAGGCTTTGTTTTTGTTTTGCCAGCGGTGAATCTGTGGCCACAACAGTCGGTCGTTCAGGAATTAACAGTATCAGGTGTCGAGTGAGAATGAAGTAAAATTCAAATAATGACACCTGAGGTTCACTTAACTTTTCTCTTTCCTGCACGTGGCAGTGAAACAGTCCCTTTGTTTTTTATTATTTTTAATGGTTGTTTGTTTTGTTTTCTCTTTGTTTCTTGCTCTTTTGTTTCTGTTCACGTTTTTCTTGCTTGTTATTGATGGTTAAACCCTCCAGGGCTGCCAGTCTGAAGGACCAAGAGAGAACAAACAGTAAAAGCCAAATTAAATAAATAAACAAACAAACAGTCAAACAATTAAAATCATCAAGCACTCAGGGAAATTAAAGAGTCTTATTAAAGGGTTTTTAAATGGTTGTTGTTGTTGTTGTTGTTTTCTGAAGGGCCTTGTTTGTTTATTTTTGGATTCTTGTTTCTATGGAGCTGTTTGTTCCTTATTTTGTTTTTTTGTTTTTTTGTTGCAAAAAATAAATGCCAAATTAATTACATAAAAATAAACAAATAAATAAACAATTAAAAAAAAAACTTGCAGCACTCAGGAAAATGAAATAATCTCAAACATTTTATTTAGTTTCTTTTTCTGAAGGACTCTGTTGGTCCTCTGTTGGGGGGTGGGAGACAAAAAATACAAGCTAAATAAAAACAAACAAACAAACAAATGAATAAATAAATAATGAAACAAAACCAAACACTCAGGAAAATAAAAGAATCTAGAAGTTTTTTTGAAATGTTTTTTCTCTGAGGGACCCTGTCGGTTTTCTTGCTTATTTGTTTCTATTCATTGCTTGATATTGTTTATTGTTTCCATGTTTGTTTACTATTTTGTTTTTGCTTGTTTGTTTGTTTTCTTCTTCTTTTTTTTTTTGCTTATTTGTTCTTCCTAAAGGACCCACCAGGACTGCCTCTCCGAAGGACAAAGGGGGGGAACAAACAATAAAAAAACCCAAATTAAATAAATAAAAAATAAACAAATAAGTAAATAAATAAATAAAAACAAACTCACCGAGCACTCAGGGAAATTAAAGGGGCGCGAGAGGCTGGAGCTGAATGATAACCATGGCAACAGCAGCAGCAGCAGCAGCAGCCGTTATTTTTTAAATTACTTTCTCTCCCCACCCGTATTCAGAGCAGACCCGCATTCCCTGCGCTCCTATTGGCTAGCGGTGTCTAGCCCAGCGCGATGGTCCCGCCGTCTCTGTTCTAGGATTGGCTAGTATTCTTTACTTGACAAACAAACCGCCAATCTCTGAGGAGATGTTGCCAATCCGGGCGGGGAGTAGGCGCGGCTTCTCTGAAAACGGGTGGGTTGAAGGAGAACGGCCGTTTCAGTGAGAGAGAAGTGGCCGTAGTGAAAACGCAGCAGCTCTCCTTCATAACAAAAACACAAGCTTTCCAGCCTCCTGCGGCAGGTGTCTTGAGTTTAAATGACAACAAGAGAAGGGCTAGAAGACGTCGTCGCCTCGGGTAAGATGGTAGTTTGATTTTTAGCCTTTGTTCATCGTCGAAAGGGAGAAGTGTGTAACGTTAGCAGCTCTGACCAGGCAGCCTTAAGACAGACGCAGTGCCTCAGAGCTGCTGGGCTCTCACACTGCTCCACTGACTGGCTTTACACCAGCTGTGCTGAGGTAAACTCGAAAAATAAAAAGTCAAAAAGTCAATCATAGAGTCAGTATTGGGATTTTTACTGTCTGGCTGCAGTAGAACCTGTAAGGCTCCCAGTATCTGCTCCAACAGAAGTGGTGCCATTTGGAGAGATGGAAATGGCCCAGGCACTGGTAAGGAAGCCTGATGTTCTCCTTCTGAGACTCTCTTCCAGTCATCCAAGTCTTTGACATGTTGTCTACTGTGTCCAGTATCTGCTCCAACATAAGTTGTGTCATTTATAGAGATGGAAATTTAAGTCTTTGACATGTTCACTTTGTCCAGTATCTGCTGTGGCATTTGCTTCCATCTCTGATTTTGGCTGCTGTAGAACCTGTAATGCTCCCAGTATCTGCTCTGACAGAAGTGGTGTCATTTGGAGAGATGGAGATGGTCCAGACACTAGTAAGGAAGCCTGATGTTCTATGTTTGAGACCCTCTTCCGGTCCACCAAGTCTTTGACATGTCCACTTTGTCCAGTATCTGCTCTGACAGAAGTGGTGTCATTTGGAGAGATGGAAATGGCCCAGGCACTGGTAAGGAAGTCTGATGTTCTCTGTCTGAGACTCTCTTCCGGGCCACCAAGTCTTTGACATGTCCACTGCGTCCAGTATTTGCAGTGGCATTTGCTTCCATCCTCTGATTATGACCGTATGGGATGTGCATGCTGCCAGGCCATCTGTCTCGCCCCGGCTTAATATCTGCCAGGTTTTCCAGCCTCCAGATACCCAACCGATGCTGAAACCATAGGAGATGTAAGTTTAGGTAAGTGATAACCCCCAGCGTTATGCAGCCGGAGCTTTGGAGGAACCATTTTTGGGATAACTTTAGGGATTTGTGCGACTACAGACCCATTATGCCAGCAAGGTGAGGCAAAATTGATTAAATGTCATACTTTAGTGTATTAAAAATACACTAAACACTCAGGCCATACAATAACAGTAATCACAAGAGCAAAAAATGGTGTAATTTCTCTCACATGTCTATTTTGAAGCTGGAACTACAGATTTGGGAGGTTATATTGGACTCCTGTTATCATTCGAGGAGTTTAATTTAATTGTCTCCAGATGGATGAGCAGCTCGTGTCCTGCCATCGCTGATTTTTTTTCTAGCTATTTTTATACCGTGTGGAGTGGGAGCGCATTGAGATGTCTGAACTGCCTCAGACTGCTCGCTGTGTTTCGAGAGCAGTCAGAAACTCAGGCTTGCGTAATGAAGGGGAAAGAAATCTGTTCTGGCCGACCAAGCTCACAAACAGAAAAAAAAAATCACACAGCAAATTGTATTACAATTTTACCCCAAACCAAGGCTGCATAAGGGATCCCGTGCTAACCGTTCACCTTGAATAAGTCAACCTGACCTCCAAGGGAATGGAGAGTGACTTTAATATGCGTAGACTGTAGTAAAACAAGTGTTCCTCCTGCCGTTGAATTGGTTTTAGAGTTTCTAAGGTGATTTTTCAGCCTGTAAACTGTTTTTGCCAAAAATGAAATGTTACTCCAGTGTAATGAGAAATGTTGGGAGCTGTTTAGAGAATTATGTCTTGGCCTATTAGAAACACACACTGTAGGTCCAAAAACATAAAGATACTTTCTGTTATTAGTGGAGTCGGTTACTTTAAGGCACGCTTATTGCTGAGTTTTAAAATGTACACACAGAGCCATAAAAAGTGTAATCTCATAAAAAGCATAATCTCCATAAAAAGCATTGGAGACAGAATTGGAGGCCTGGAGCAAGAACACAAGATCACCCTGAGCAATGTCAAACTTTGGCTATAGGAGTGTAAAACTGTGACTTTTAACTGTTGAAAACCTTCTTTGGAATGATGAAGCAACACCTACAGGAGTGAGTTGGTGGTTGAAGTTTTAATGGACACCTTTGGGAGTTTGAGTTGGAGTGTTGGAGCTACATTGAACACTTTTGGGATGAGTTGGTGTGAAGGAGCTACACTGAACACTTTTGGGATGAGTTGGAGTGAAGAAGCTCCTTTACCTTTTTTTTGTTGAGCTGGATTGATGGAGCTACATGGAACACTTTTTGGGTGGAGCTGGAGCGATGGAGCTACATATAAAATTTTAATCTCCTTTGAACACTTTTTGGATAAGTTAGACTGATGTTACAAGTTACGACAAGCAGGAGCGATAGAGTTCCTTTAACTCTTGAGATGAGCTGGGATGAGTTGGGTCGATTTTGAACAGCTTTGGGATGAGTTGGAATGATGGAGCTTTGTTGAACTTGTTTGGATGAGTTGGAGTGATGAAGCTCCATGAACTTTCTTGAGTAGAAATTAAGTGATGAAGCTCCATTGAGCTTATTTGGGGAGAGTTGGTGATATCAAGCTCTGTTGAACTCCCTTGAGGTCTAAGTTGCAGTAACATTTTGATCCAGGCCTCATCAAGTAACATCAGTACTGGACCTCACTAATGTTTGTATGTGAAGTTTTGCTAAACATTTTTGGGATGAGTTGGATTGATGAAGCTCCACTGAACATCTTTGTTATGAGTCGGCATGATTGAGTTCCAATTACTCTTTTGAGGAGAATTGGAGTGATAAAGGTATTTGGGATGAGTTGGTGATATGAAGCTCTACTGAAGGCCTTTAAGGTGTAAATTGAAGTACCATTTTTCCTCATCAGTACTTTACCTCACTACTGTGTGTATGGCTGAATGGAATCAAATCTTCCCAGTTCCAGTGTGGAATGTAAAGATTTCTCAGATGAGTAGAGGAGGTTACTGCAGTAAGGGGGCAAACTCACTATGAATAATCTTGATTTTAGAACAAGCAAGTGCAAGGATACTTCTGGACGTGAACTGCACCAGTGTGCAAGATTGTAATGTCCAATTGCTTGGTTCCTAGTTGTTGTCTGCAACATCTCTGTGAAGCTGCAGCACAGGGAAGCCAATAAGACATGTATCAGTCTTAAAGGCACAGTAACAAAAACAGCCTGTTTAATTCTGTGATTGGTCACCTTGTGATAAATTTGCATATTGCAGCCTTCTACGATATCAGTATTGCAGAGACCAAAACAGCAATGATGATTAACAGACGATATATTGTGCATCCCTAATATCTGGACTGTCAGAACCTTCCTTCAGGCATTTTCAGCTGCCCTCTGTGACACATTGTGTGAGTAGCAGTTTAAAAAGATTCACATGCTAACCCTCACTCTCCATGGTTGATTGCTATTGTGTGAGAGGACAGACCTACAGAACAGGTTTGGCAAATGACAGATGAGTAAGATTGGAGGACACATGGCAGAATTAGACTCATGTATCTGTTTGGTGAACTCAGCATGAAGTGGTTTGGCTAAAACCTGGCTGTGATTAGGCTCACATTTGTCTGCAGTTAACCCTTCAGGGTGCAGCGTCACACGGTTGTGCCACCTGACTACTTACCATTGAAGTGTACCGTCACACTTGTGAGTTTTGTAACGTTCAACAACGGACATTCTAACACGTTCTAACAGCTGATGTAACGCTGCAAGATAATGGCGATTTAAAATTACACCTGATTTGCCATCATCTTTACACTTTGAGTTTGATATTTATACTTTTATTTTATTTTGTATTCTGTTTCTGTAAAGTGCATTGAGTTACCTTTTGTGTATGATAATGTGCTATATAAATAAACTTGAAGTTGAAGTTGAAGTTGAACTTTTATACATTTGATAGTCGATCCATAACTAAATCACACTAAAGAGCACAATTGTCTGACCAGCAACATTCATAAACATTCATAAAGTCTTCATAAACCACCTTTATCCATTATTTGTCATACCTTCATATTCATTTAGAAATACTTTGGCACATAGCTGCCACAGCTTGTGTTGTTGTACAACAAACATGATCATCCAGTCGAACAAGTCAAAGTCAAAGGAGTGACACCAACATCGAGGTGAACATCGTCTCACTGATGAGGAGATGTTTAGCCCTCTGCAGTCAGGCGGCGCAACCGGAGTGAATATAAGAACAGTTCACAACACAAAGTAACAGACTGTTGAATTTTAGCAGAGAATGCTGGTGCACAAGCAAAAAAACTCACACAGTGGCGGGTAGAACTGCTAAAAACTCCCCACTGAAAAGTTAATTGCCTAAATAACTGAAACAAGTGTGTGGTTAGGCTCATGAGTGTCTGTGGTTTAGGCCTGTGGTTCCCAAACCCAGTTGTGAGACCCAGTGCCCTTCACGAGTTCACATATTTTCTGCCCTCGACACACATGATCCAGCTCATGAAGAACTTGATAATTAGCGGGGTTGGAGGAGGGGGAGGGCAGGGAATAGCTGAAACTGTGCAGGCAAGTGGGTTTCCAGGACTGGGAACCACTGGTTTTCACTAGATCTGTCCTGGGTGTTTCTCTGCCTTTCGCCATATGAGCGCTGGGATAGGCTCCAGCACCCCCTGAGATCCTGGTTAAGGAAAAGCGGCTCAGATAATGGATGGATGGCTGGTTAGATGGAGGGATGGATGGGTGGATGGATGGTTGGATGGTTTAGGCTAAAACCTTTCTGAAGTTAGGCTCATATCTGTCTGTGATTTGGTAAAACTAGATTTGTGGTTAACCTTTCCTTGGTTATATCTGTCAGATTGGATAATAGCATCTACAGCACTGTCTAGGAACAGAAGACATGACTTTGGTCATGCATTTTTAACTAGTACATCTTTCTGAGTGAGAATCCATGCTCTAACATGTGACGCACACTTTAATGTCCCTCCAGGAGCCACGTCCTGCTGTGTTATGAAGGCTGTCAAGAACATAGACATGTATGCTGTACTCATACGCACAGGTTCTCATGGACACCCATGTTCACACACATACACACAGTCATAAGTCTGCTTTCAAGTCATGCCTTTGAGAGGACCAAAACAGTAAAAAAAAAAAAAAAAAAAAAAACAGCTTGTGGCATTTGACTCAGTGTCCTTGGCATTTAAAGCCTGGTATTAAAATAAAAAGAAAAAAAAGAAAAAATAGTTTGGAATTTAAACAGCCATTTTGAATAATGCAGTGATGGGAACTTGCTACTGAATTGTGCTGAATTGCTACTGACATCTCCATTAAATATTGTGTGTCTCCAGAGACCTGTACACACTGTCCGCACTTCTAAATACACACAGGTTGCGCTCCGTCGCTGACACCAGCAAACTGTTTCTGATATGGAGGAACTCAGATCGGCGAGGTCAGATTGATCACTTCAGGCAAAATGTGTACCAACGTTCTGCAGTCCCAGCTGTGGAGAACCACAGTACTGCCTGGTTTCATGTTTCAAGTATTTCAAATCATTTTGGGCTTTAAAAATAGGCCCAGTATGAGCTGAAAGGGTGATAAATGACCAGAAGTGATGAACGCTAATATAGTTCAGAGAAAACGAAAATGCGTTGAGGTAGAGCTGGCTCGAATAATTTGAATGTTTGAATTCTTGATTCTTTATTTAGTTTTCTGAAGCTTCATCTGAGTTTCATGCCACAAAATTTGTAACTTGAACTAAAACCTGTTTCACCAGCCAAGACCTTTAAAAAGGATGGTGACTGTATATGGAAATGTAATGTAAAAAAAAAAACGACCAACCAAAAAAAAACGAAACATATGTATATATGTTTCTGTAGAAACATATGTAGCTTGTGCAGCAGGGCTTCAGTTGACCGGATGTATTTCAAACTGTGATAAAGAAAAAAAACCTCAAAATTACGGTTAATCATAAATTGTAAATATATTTTTGAAAATATGTATTCAAGTACATGTTCATAAATACTAACAAATATTTAAAGCCTATAAAATGCTATTTTACAGGCTTTTAAAGCAAAGCTTTTACTGCTACCTTCAAGATTCTAAAAATCAAGTTCTAGCAGTACTTCAGTACTGCTGTAGGATGTGAGTAAATTTTTCAGTTTTGCTGGAAAATTAGTTTCAAAGTTTCAACCCTTGGCTGAGATAACCACACATATGATGTGAATTTGTAGCAAGTGCACACTTGATGGTAACAGTGTGATTAAAACAGAAACAAGTAAGTACTTTCCAACTGTTAGAGCACTGTTGGAGCAAGTGGAAATATTATTCAAGCCACCCAAAAATAGTCACTTAAGTACAGTAGTCTAAAAGGCAAAATCTATTAGTTTATGTAGTATTACACTATGCACAAAATAAGTGTTTTGCTGCAGCTTTCTAAAGCAACTGAATGCCTAAACTGAATTGTTTAATACATTTAATAACTTTAGTATGTAATGTGGGATTTCATTATCTACCCAAACACAAATATTAGATCAGATGTACCTGTTTTCTCTGCACTGCCTATCCAGATAGAACTAAATCTGAGTTCATTCTGAGTGTGAACTGAAGCAGAGTGCTTGAAGTGTGACCCAAGTTTCCCAAAAACACTGGAAAAATGTAAAAAAAAAAAATGTAAACGACTTGAATCTTTCCCAGATCTTTGTGTTACACTGTGTTTGAGAGAAGTCACCTCATGTTGATGTGAGTGTCTGAAGTGGGGTAGTGGAGCAGAGGTTTTGTGTTGTGTCAAGACTCCAAATAGCACAGACAGGTGGGAAATGGAGAGTGTCATGTTTACCCAGGCTGACATTAATCTCACGCTCAGTAATGATAGGTAAGACAGGATAAGTATGAGGATATTTCACTTAAGATCAGCTTCACTTAAGATTTTTCACAACGGAAAGAGGAGGGTAGGACACCGAAGAAGCTCAAAAGGTCTGAAACATGAACTGGACTTATAAGTATAAGGCAGCTTTTTAATATCATTTAAACAAGTGCACTGGATTCAACTGTTCAATAACATGAAATATATCTCCCACATCCACTATTTTCCTTTAGACTACTGTCTAATAAATGATAGGTCCACACAACATATTGTTTGTTAATCGTTACTGCAGTATCTGACTTTGCAGTAATGATATCACAGGCTACAATATGCAAATGAGCCTCTAGCCAATCACTGTGATTGTTTACTGTGAGATGTCTGTACTATGTGTATCTGTTGGTGTTGTCAATAGTGATGCAGTGGAAAAAAACAGTGGATGAAACCAAAAGTGAAATAAATAATAACAGTTTACATAAAAGTAAACTTTCTAAAGCGGAGTGGAGTCCAAAGTTCCATTATTTTTATTCTTTATACTTTGGCTGTGGTGTTTTGTCATTTTAAAAAACGACACATGACGTTGGTGTACAGGCTGTATTGTGTGGTTTTAAAGTGGTCTCAGACTTTTAGTGGAGAAGTCACTGGGCTTTGTATCCCATCCTGATTCAGTGAGTACAAAACCCTTGTGGCCAACATTTTCTCTGTTTATCTGCTGTTTGAAGGCATTTGCTCTGACCGGTACAGGAAAGTGAAGGGAACTTAGTGTTTGTATCACTGTTTCTCATAACATCATTTTGATACTTTGATGCAGGCATATTTAAAGGGTCATCTTATCTCTCTTAATCTTATTTTCAGTCAGCAAGTTTTCAACATTTTTCTATTTCTATTTCAGCCACTGGAAATTGTACTAAAGTGCCCTTTTTGACCATTTTTAGACAGAAACTTTCAGTGGCTGATTTTTTTTGAAAGAGAAAATCGGCCAAAAATGTTCACTGAAAAGATGAAATAATCCTACAACAATGTATCAGTTGATAAAATGAAATTGTGCACCACCCCTCCAAAACATAATCGCTTTCCACTTCCCCCATCAACAAAACAAAATCGCTGACCACTAAGCCTCCTCACACCCCCTTGAACAGAACAAAATCCCTCTCCTACCGCCACCCCAAATGTCTTGATTCACAGAAAATCACTGTAAAATGTAGTCAGCTACAAATGAAAAACAACTAAGAAGAAAGGTTGTTAATCGGCCAGTCATAAATCAGAAAGAAAATCATGATTGTGACATCATGTTCTCATAAAATTGAGCTATAGTGAGTTGTTTTGGTCAAAATAATGTAAATCTTTAAGAATGTCGTATTATTGATATTGTAAAGCGTATTGCAGTTGAGGTATGTAGCGGTGTACTCGCTGTACTAGTATTTTGACTGTTATGCTGATCTGGCCAGAGATGGTGTGCAGGAGCTCTGGTTGCTCAGTGGTTTGATTGAATAAGGCTTGCAGTGGTGCAGTCCCGTGATTCAGCATCTCATGTGATCTCTATAATCTCCCCCACTGGCACATCAAATCACCGGGGCAGAGCCCTATGAATGTTTGAACAGCGGCTGTGCTCTGGTGTAATGGTGTAATGACACTCCACTCCCAACACCGCTATTACCTTCTATTGTAATGCCCTATAGCGAAGGTATAGCTTACACACTGAAAAAGCAATTTAGACACAAGAGGGAGGTCGTTCAAATTATACTGTACAAACAGGGAGTAGTTTGAACTATGTATGCGTGTTAATGTCTCCAGAAACGGGTCTGGAGGCAGCAGGACAGAAAACAAAGCTGCTGTTGCTCAGTCGATTGGGGCTATTTTTAGTGGGAGACATAATGAGTGAGAGGATTGAAGCGTTTCTGCCCCAGCCGCTGCCCTGCTCACATATTCACTGTTTTGCCATCTCTCTTTTTTTATTATCAAACCAAACACCAGCATGTACCCGTCCAAGTTTCCATTGGATCAGTCTCGCGTAGCCAGGCGCCGTCATTTCATGTGTTGATCCTTCCAGCCGAAGTCAAGACGTCTCCAAATAAAGATGCCTCATTGGCATTTTTTTTGTTTAGTATTTTGATGAGACTGATTTGCCAAATTCAGGGAGAGTGTGAGCAGGTTTCGTTCTGTGAAATTGACAGGATTTTCAAATCTCATCCTCCACAAATCAACACAATTGGCCTGAGCCTCGCTCACGCAGCAGAGAGGAAAAACACACTGACGGGCTCCGAATAAACAAAGACAATGCATGATAAGATGTGTGAGTCAGATTTAAATGTCAGGTTACGCAGCTGAGCATCATCACGTCCGTCTTAGAAGTAGCAGCCAAAATGCTGGATTGTACTGAGTCACTGAAATTGCTTCAGTTTAATTTATTTGTAAGTTGTATAATGGTGCTTATAGGTTTCAAGGTCCACAAATAAAGTGAGACACTAACAATGAATCATTATTGGATATCCTAAATGCTAAACTGTGTTTGCTAAAGCACCTCATAGGATCACTTTAAGCTAAAAACTCTCGGTAAGCTTAGTTACCCAATGATAGAAGGCAGCCAAACCCTCATGGAGGTCCAATAGGCAAGTGCAGCACCTGGACTTTTGGGGGCGGTTGCGCTAATAGGGCTTACGTCTACTCATGAGCTAAGTCGGTCATACATTTCTGGCCACAACTTTAAGACCACTGAACTGTTCACAGGACTAGGCATACATTCCTAGCTGGGCACAAAACACCCATAAAGCCAAAGTCTGTTATTACTTCCACTCATTGTCCACTTTATTAGAAACCCCAACCTTGTACTTCCACTCTCTGTCAACTTTATTAGAAACTTCAACCTTGTACTTCCACTCACTGGCCACTTTAATGGAAACCCCTGCCTTGTAACTCCACTCAATGGCTACTTTATTAGAAAGCCCTACCTTATACTTCCACTCACTGTCCACTTTATTAGAAACCCCTACTTTGTACTTCCACTCACTGGCCACTTTATTAGAAACCCCTACTTTGTACTTCCACTCACTGGCCACTTTATTAGAAACATTTACCTTATACTTCCACTCACTAGCCGCTTTATTAAAACCCCCTGCCTCATACCTCCACTCACTGGCTAATGTATTAGTTGTTGCACAGTTTATCAGCCCCTGTGTACTCCATTTATCATCTTTCAGACTACAGGACAGCTGTTGACCAGATATTGTTTGAGCAGTAGTCCATCCTCAGCTTTGTTCTCTACTAGTTTGAGAGTGGTCCTCCACCCATATATGCGGCCAAGAGCAGCAACTAACAATTGATTATGGTCTTGAGGATGGCTAACACATACTAAGTATCAGCAGATGGACTACAGTGTCTGGTTTCTGGAGAACGTACAAAGCATATAAATGTTTGTTACCACTTCTTATATATTTAAAGATAACTGAGCAGATTATGCGTGAGTAAGACACATGCAGTTTCACACTACCTAGAGAGGCATAGTATCTATTTTGTAGGGTCAATGCTGTGCCATCCTCATTACCCCTGCTGAGGTTTTATGGAAGTGATCTGTGTGTTAGTACTGAGTTAACCTTTCTGAGGTGAAAGCAGATGGTCCTTCTAATGACTAGTGTGTGATATGTTAAGCTTCATTTGAGGTATAATACAATTGATCTGAATGCAAGGGCACAAACAAGCTTTCACATATTCTCAAGGACTTGTGCGCACACATACAAGGACATGCGCACGTGTACACACACTCAGGGACATGTAGACGTGCACGCCTGCACGTATATACACCAATCAGCCGTAACATTAAAACCAGACGAGTGAAGTCAGTAATCGGTGTGATTGCGGAAGTTATTACGTTTTATTACTAAAATTATTTTTATTTCACCCCTATTTTGTGCCACTTCTCGTCCGAGCCATTCAGAATTTTGGCATGGTTCCAATGCTAGAATGTTCATTAATATCTGTTGTATTGTGCGTGTATATAGCTCATTGATCAGATGATCAGGGGCCGAGCATTTGATCATTCAAAGATTTGATTTTTGTGGTGGAGTCGCCTCCGTAATAGATGTGGAGAGAGCATGGTGGGGTGAGTCACCTTAAAAGTCTATAGCGGAGAGAGCGAGCATTGTGACGTCACTACTACAGCGCCACAAAACGACAAACGTGGAGCAACAAATCGGTCCTGCAAGAGCTGAATACACAGTAGGCTCATAAACAGCCTTTAAGACACTAAAGTTCCGGTTGGGTTATGAAAGAAAGATGTGTGTCAATGTTTGTTGTGGTTTAAAAAAAAAAAATCAGGTCATGAATGCTTGTTTTAGCGCTGCTCGTTAGCTGTCAAGCTGCTAGCCAGCTCAGTTGGTCGATTTGAGGCTGCATCTTCACTGTTCTGGGTGAAAAATGTGCCTGAAAGACAGTAAAGTGTGGTAGTGTGACAAGTTAGCTGGCAATTATTTTGCTGAACAAAGTTTTTTCTCTGATTCTCTGAGTTATTTGTATCCGCTGTCACGTGCATGGCGCTCCTGCATCGCAATGTCCTCCCCATGCCACCATACTTTCGTCCATGCATGTCAGAAATAAACTTCTGTGATTGCTGGAGCACAGTCACACTTCCCATTTTCTCTCTGAAATGCATTGTAGTTTTTTTTTTCACAATGGCACCTGTCAAGGGTAAGAGGATGGAATACATCAGGCAGCGAGTGACCAGTCAGTTCTTGAAGTTGATGTGTTGGAAGCAGCAAAAATCAGAGTGATAAGATCAAAACTTTGACTGGCTCACAGCATCTCTGAAATGGAAGGTTCAGTAGGCTGTTCCCAACATGCAGGAATTAGTAACTACCAAAAGAGGTTGAAGAAAGGACAACCGAAAAACTGGTGACAGGGTAATGGGAGGCTAGACCATCTGGTCCGATCCCACAGAAGAGCTACTGTTGCACAAATTGCTGAAAAAGGTCTTGCTGGCTATGACAAAAAGGTAGTAGAACACACTGTGCATCACATCTTGCTGCTTATGGAGCTGCATAGCTAGAGACCGGCCAGAGTGCCCATGCTGACCCCTGTGATGCTCTAGGCAAAGATCTGCTGGGAGTCCTGCGTTCATGTAGATGTTACTTTGACACAAACCATCTGCCTAAACACTGTTGCAGACCAAGTTCACCCTTTTATGTCATCAGTGTTCCCTAATGGCAGAGGCCTCTTTCAGCTGGATAATGCACCCTGCTACACTGCAAACACTGTTCAGGAACAGTTTGAGGAACATTATAAAGAGTTCAAGGTGTGAAATAAAGCGGCCCCTTATATAGGGTTGGGTACCTATATAACCGGTATGTACCGGACCGAAACAGAATGCGAATTTCGATGCCTCATTTCGGTGCCACTTAAATGCCTGAACTCTCGATTGAAATATTTGTTCTCTGGGGCTATGATGACACAGTTGTAATAAGCTGTCATGTCGGGGTGTAGAGGGAGGA
>JBBPCZ010011242.1:0-15063 GCA_037974445.1 Brycinus macrolepidotus
AGATATAGATAGATAGATAGATAGATATAGATATAGATATAGATAGATAGATAGATAGATATGGATAGATAGATAGATAGATATGGATGTTATAGATATGGATGTGTGGCTGTGTGTGGCACTAGCTTGTAATGAATAAACTTCCACCGCAGCTTCATCTGCAGTAAGACGTTAACAAGGTACATCCTTATTTCATTAAAGGGATACTTCATTATTTTTCAACCTAATCTCCATCAGCTGCATTGGTAGCATATGCCCAGATACCATGGATGCTTTTTCTAAAATGCATTTCAGTGTGTACACAGTAAAAGTTCTTTTACAACAACCCGTTTTTGTTCATTTTCTTAGTGTAAATAAGTACACATATTCTGCATATTTTAATGTTACAACATCTAAGGCACATCGCAGTACTGGCTCATGCTCATAATGTTTGCACCCAAAAAATACACAATATAGTTGTAAGCAGATATGAAGGATTACTCAAGTAGACACAGATCCAGCCATCCACTCTTACAGCGTTCTAAGGAGTTGACAAACAGAAGCTAACAGGTGGGCTCTCACCTGTCCCCAAGCTCCCCCACTGGAGACGTTAACATCCTCCTACCTCCTACAGCTGCTGCATGCCAGGGGAATATTAATGCCTATACTCTCTCTATCTCTCTCTCTTTCTCTCTTCGTTTCTTTCTTTCTCCCTCTTTTTCTCGCCCTCTTTCTCATTAAAGCTATAAGTCATGAGTCATCTCGCAGCGCCACAGCACTGTGATTGGCTTTTAATTGCCTGACCTTGTCAGAGAATAGAAGATCCCAAGCCCTAAGTAAACCACCGCAATACCACTGGGGAACAGAGAGAAAGCACGGAAGGAAGGAATCAAAAACAAGGTTAATAACGCGTAGATAAGCACCGGTAAAATTCGTGAGCCATTAATTCGACTCAGTTTGGTGACTGGGCAGTGCATTTGTGTGTGCGCATTTATTTGCATGTGCTCTGCTAAGCTGTCATCGCTTGCCTGTGATTCTTAAATCGCTCTTGACAGGTTGATTTCTTTCTGTCACTTTGCTTATCAATGTGGGCTCTCTGGGCATGCTCTGTTCTGCTCACTACACACACGGTCGCCTCTGTCCACGTCTAGACTGCTGTCCATCACAGCCAGAGAGGAGAAGGAGAAAAATAGTCCCTGACACTAACTAGGATGCGTGCTGGAATATTTAGAGGGACAGTACGTTCAAGGCATCCTTCTATACGTTTTCGAACTTGGTGTCTTCTGTGGTCTACCCATATGTCTTCCTTTTATAACCTACCAATTAGTTTATACTTGCAACCCACAGTTGACTGGGAACAACCAACATCTTTTGCCACATTTGGGGTTTTTTTTACAAAGTGATAATTATTTTCTCCACAGTGTGTGATTCCATCTGGTAAAAAAAACATGCTATTAATAAAAAATAATGTAATTCAGTTTGTTTGAAGTATGTTTCAATAAGTTGGAATGTTCAGCTATTAAATTAAAAAATAAAAATTGTAAAAAAATGGGTCCCCATGGTCTTCTGATCTCCAAATGCTGACAAGAACTGATCATTTGGGGTGGAATAGAGCAGCATCCCTCAGGACAAGGTGGAAACCTTAAATAGTCAGAATTCATAGACCAGCGTTTTGGGCTACTATTTTTGTCAGGCCCTCATGAGATCTTCAGTCAAAAAAAAAAAAAAATCCACCAAAACATTCTATAAAAAACGGTAATTATGTAAAAATTGGAGTTGCACATATGGGACTAGCTTTCCAGAGGCAAGGCGTAGTAAAACACAAGCAAATTACCAGTGTTGTGGTGTTGTGAACCTGGACTCATCACAGGTTCCTGAATGGTATCAGAAAAACACTGGGCAAGCGAATGTAACTGTAATTTCATACTAATTATGTTAATCCAATGTTCAAATGCTGGATAAAAAAAAAAATCTCTCGTGTTTGTGATACTACTACTGGCCAAATTCAAATTTGTGTCATATAGTCATATGTTTCAAACATTTATTCACGAAATACTGCAACGTCTTAATGGCTTTTCTATAAGTGAGTTTCAATAGACTTTCTAAGAACAGGGAAACATCTAAATTAGCCTATGCTAAAATATAGAAGCGGCAAATGGAGATAAAGATCAGAAAGAGAAAAGATCAGAAAAATCAACAAAAGAACAGGAAAATACACAGTCCGTCAGGGATTAAGTCATTAAGTCATGAAGTAATTTTGAAAATATTCCTGATATTTCTAAGATTGGACCACAGTGGCACCAAACCAAGAAAACGTTCAGACTAGAAACACAGAATACATGCAACCTGAACACTGAAGAGACAGGGCTTGTATCTCACATGGCTCTACAGGCCCTCTGAGTCTCTGCGAGTCGTCACACTGACACACATACACACACTTACACACAAACGCACACACACACACACACACACACACACACACACACAGAGTCAACCCTGTCTGAGTCACAGTACCTAAGAGACATGAATGTAAATGGGCTGTATATCACAGCATTCACATAAACACACACACATTCACATGAATACAGAAGTCCTCATGACTTCATAGAAAGCATAAACAAACTGGCTCTGACATCCTAAAGAGGCTGCAGAGTGCTAGAATTTTTAAGGGGACGTTCACCTACTTTAAAATACATCAAGCTCTCCATATTCACTAATGCATTTCATTCAACCACACTCCATTTTCCAGAAGGCCAAACTCAAAGCCCAAGGCTGTAGGCCAGTTTAGCCGAGTGCTTCATTTGGAAGCACTACAGTGGAGTAACATAATGCCTATGAATGAGCATGACAAAAAAAAAAAAAACATTGAGTCAAATTCCCCAGAAAGAGGCTTTACTCTACTTTGATATCAACCCAGAACATCTGTCTGTCTCTCTCATATCAAGATTTAAGTGGACATGCAATAAATCTTTGAATTAAAGCAAGACACTACAGCCAGAAATAATTATATTTGTAATTTTTGTCATTTAACCAAAAAAATTAAACGAACAGTTTAACCTCACAAACTACGCCAGGTTTGCAGGGCACTCAGAAATAAAGGATTCATTTGCTTATTAATGCAAACTTAAGCACCTTCTGATATGGTAGCTGTGACAATAAGATAAGATATTGTGAAGCTGTTTTATTAATATCATCCAACAGCATCCGCCACTGCCATTATCAGATTCACATAAACTGGAGAAGGGAAGCCCAGTGCCCATTTTTAAGATTTTTGAACAAACTGCATTCATTATATCTCCTTATTATTATCTTCTATTTCACTATAATGTCGAAACATTTTTTTAAAAGTTTAACTGTATTTTCCCAAATTTAGCAGCATCAATGGAAGTTTAGCTCCACCCACAATCTCTGCAAAGCTCATTTCTGCTGTAGAATCTAAATATAATTGACATGTCCATACAAAAATATGTCTTTTTCCTTTGCACTAATAACAATGTACGCATTATTTCTGAGATTTCACTGAGTAATGTGGTTCTGAGGCTCATTCGTTAAAGTGTTTTTCTCAAAACTAGTTTTTGTCTACTTTTAAAAAAACAAAAATCTCAGCTTCTAGAATCAAATTTCAGGTTCATTCCTAACCTGATTCCTAACATATTGCTCATATCTGCCTTTATACACGATTTTGTTCTGAAAATGACATCAATTTTAAGAATTTGTGTAAAATCCTTCTTCTGGAGTAGGACTATATGGTAATGCTCATTTGCATATCTAAATGTAATTTTTAATGTCTAATCACTGTTCCCTGAGGAATAAAAAAGAATCATAACAGGGTGATACCACCAAGAGAGAGTATTAATGTGTACTTTTAAGAGCCTTTCCACTAAATGGCTCAGTTTTCCACACTGTTTAAAAGACAAGTTTGATGTCATGAAAAGCCCTGTTAAAATTTTGAAGCTCCCAGTCCATTTACAGACACTAAGCTGAAAAACAGCCTGTTTGATCTGTATTGTTCTGGTGATGTCATGAAAAACACAGGGCAGCCAATCTGAACAAAGGCCTTTTACATCCACTATATGTACAAAAGTATTGGGACGCCTGACCGTTACACCAACAGAGACTTTGATGACATTGCATTCAAATACAGAGACTTTAATATGGAGCTGGTCCCCCTTTGCAGCTATAAGAGCTCCCACTCTTCTTGGAAGACTTTCCACAAGATTTTGGAGTGTTTCAGTGGGAATTTGTGCCCATTCATTCTGTAGAGCATTTATGATGTCAGGCACTGATGTTGGACGAGAAGACCTGGCTCCCAGTCTCTGTTACAGTTACATTTACATTTACGGCATTTAGCAGACACTTTTATCCAAAGCGACTTCCATTCCCTAACTACAGGGGACAGTCTCCTTGGAGCAACTTGGGGTTAAGGGGCTTGCTCAGGAACCCAGTGGTGGTATGCTGAAGGTAGGATTCAAACACATGGTCCAGAGGCAAGTATCCTACCCACTAGACCACCAACACCCCCAGTTCACCCCAATTGTGTTGGATGGGGTTGAGGTCAGGACTCTGTGTGGACCAGTCAAGTTCTTCCACACCGAACTCATCCAACCATGTCTTTATGGACCTGGCTTTGTACACTGGGGCACAGTCATGGTGGAATACAAAATGACCTTCCCCAAACTGTGTCCACAAAGTTGGAAGCATGGCGTTGTCCCAAATGACTTGATATGCTTGATTTTATACACCTGAGGCAATAGATATGATTGAAACCTGAATTCAATAATTAAGATTGTCCCAATACTTTTGTCCATATAGCGTATATCACAGTTACCAAAGCAGCCTGTTTAAAACTAAGGAATATAGAGAGGTTGGAAAATGACCACTTGAAAAAGAATTATAATTGTTTTGAGTCCAGAAACCCACAAAAAAGTTAGAAGTAAAGAAAAAGGCAAAAAGCCTTTGAAGACTTTTTGCAGTATCTTCCTGGAAAAAACAACTAGTGTAAAGCATGACTACCACAATAAGTAACAGGCTAATTATCTTAGGCAATTTTAATAGCACAGGGATTAGGGTTATAATCATTTTCTTTGATATTTTTTTACCCCCAGCCTATGCATTTCCTTCTCGTTCAGCCTCCCTTGCCCTCCCCATCCATATATAATTTGCAGTTAAAGCGCACACACTAGGCAGAGAGCGAAGGAATAAGCTTCTGGCTCGCACATGATGCCTCGTTAACCAGCCAACAGCAAGCCGCTTCAGAGAGGCATAAAGAGTCTGTGTGTGGTGAAAATGTGTATGCCGTCCCTCGTGTCTTCTTGATGCCGCTGAGTTCATCCACGAGTGACTCACTTAGGACCAACTAATCAAAAGAAGGAAACCAATTTATTTGAGGGAGGGGGTGTCATCCTGTGGCAATAAAGTGCAGTCAACTAATGGTGTGTCAGTGGTTGGGTGGGCTAACAACATTATCTGGAAAATAGAGTTTGCACTCAGGGCAGACTGAATTACACTAGGTGCACATTAAACAGATTCAGAGTAATAACAGAGAAAATTTTACAGAAGTTTTTTCATGATAGCAGCAAATAGTGCTGGAAAATATATAGTGCTGTACTGTGATACTGACATCCCACGATTTTGCTTTTTAGTTTTAGTGATATTTTCAGTGATATATATTGATAGAAAATGGGCATTATACTCATAAAAAAATAGCAATGTTCCTGTAGCCAAGAAGTTTGTTTTTGCTTTTAAGTAAAGTAGCCCTTATAGTTACCCATGAACACACCACAGCACACAGTGTGAACAATGGGAAATTCTTTCTCTGCATTCAACCCATTCACCAAGTGAAGCAGTGGGCAGGCAGCGACGCAGCACCCAGGGAGTAACTCAGTGGTGCCACTGGCAGTCCTGGGATTCAAACCTACAACCTTCCGATCACAGGCGCAACTCCCTAACCACCATGGCACCAGCTGCCCCGATGGTTTAAAATTCTTAAAATCCTTAAGTTTCCTTTGAGGACAATTGAAATGTGGCTTGCGTTTGGTTAACATTTACAATATTGTATATCGCCCGTCGCTGGTGTCATTAAAGAGAAAAAAAATCGAACAAAACAGCCAAATAAAAACAAATTACATCGTGTTTGTAAGAGTAGCTGTAGCGAGGAGTATGTTTAGTGTAGAGTAGCTGTGGAAAAAGCCTGGGTTCATTCAGTTTATTAATGCAACATCATCTGATATGACTGTGATAAAATAAAAAACTATATCTTATAATGTGTTTTATCAATACCATCCAGCACTATTATCAGATTCACTCACAGAAACTGGAGAAGGGAAGAACAGTGAGCGGTCTGGACTAAAGGACATGGGTGGATTATCACTAAGCTTCTGGTAATTAGTTCACATCTGGCTGTCTTAAATTAAGTGAGCCATACACCCTCTCTGCAAACACCTTTAGAACCTGCTTTCACAAACAACCCCTTGGATGGAAAACAAACTATTTAGAACTCTGTTCAACCTGATATCTTCTGTCTGTATGAGTAATGTCCACTTAGCACAGAGCTGTGGAGAGTCTAACGGGCTACAGTATGTCGCTTCGCCCTAGAATTTGGTTCAGTTTTCTGTAGCCCACAATTAAGCAGACACTCATATACAGAACGAGTTTGCAACAGAGCTTTGGGAAAACGCTGACCTTTCCTCACAATGCATTACCACTCTAATTGGACACGAGAACATCCACAGATGCAGAATTTACAGTAGGCTACAGGAGACAGAATACAAAATATACAGGAATAAATGGCATATCAATTTTGAGATCAACAACTGACTTTTCTTTAATAACACCCATGCTAAAAAAATGTTTATTTAAAAATAATCACACATATTGTTAAATTTGGGTACAGTTAATCAATTCATGTCCAACAAATAACTTGGCATGAAGAGGAAAATGTCATATGTCTAGTGATGAAATTTGCATAGTTATACCGATGAACATCTAATAGTATCCAGAAGATTTTTGAATATACACCACTTTCATGCTTTTTTATGCATTTTCTATTGTTTTTGTAAAAAAAAAAATCAGTAGTGAATTGATAATTAGTGCACAGGTATGATCAGAGAACCAAAAGACATAAAAAATCAGACATGCATATTATTATTATTATTATTATTGAGTTAAGATTCCAATCAACAGCCTTCAACTAGTTTCCCGCGATAATTAAGTCTGTCGAACAATTCCTATTGTGATGTCACAATGGCCCCTGTGCTTATGTCACAAAGCTCGTGTTTATTAAAATATTTTACTTTGAACTTGTGGTGCACGGATCCTTCACCTGCATACCTGGTCTGGCTGCTTCCTCCGCTGGATCCGCTCGCTCCACAGCCCCGTAGTGTTTCTGAGATTTCCTCTCTTTCTCCATTCTGGACTGCTCCTGCTCCTCAGATCTCCAGCTGACCAACACCTGACCGTTTGGTTTACTCAGAAAGATCAGTGCATCTGGATTGTAGGTTCACACTGGCTGAGCTGGAAGTGTGTGCGTATGAGAGAGAGAGAGAGAGAGAGAGAGAGAGAGAGAGAGAGAGAGAGAGAGAGTAAAATGCAACTGATGAATGGGTTGTAAACGAATGAAAAACGCCACCTTGTGAGTAACATGGAGAATGCATCCAATATTGACAGTGCTGATTGTGCGTTATAAAAGCCAATTCACTGGGGCCAAACTGGATCTCTTGGCGTGTAACTTAGAAGTCCAGGAGCTGAGCTCAGATTTCCACCTGTAAAAACCTTCCTCTAGTTAAAAAAATAGAGTAGACTGTTATAGTCACACCACAGCACACAGTGTGAAAAATGTAAAAATCTGCATTTAACGCATTCATCAAGTGAAGCAGGGGGCTGCCAGCTACGCGCCACCCGGAGAGCAGTGTGTGGGGACGGTACCTTGCTCAAGGGTACCTCAGTGGTGCTACTAGCAGTCCTGGGATTTAAACCCACAACCTCCCGATTACAGGGGCAACTCCCTAACCACTAAGCCACCACAATGGCTGATCATTAAATAATTCTTGAGTGTCAAAGCATGAAAACACACTTCAGTTGGCACCATGTGGACCCCAGGACTAGTACTGGCACTAATGAAGCAAATATAAAAGCCACTGACCAGACACTGTATCTCCTACAGCATGTCTTTTATATGCACTGATTTTGTGTACGGGTTGGTTTTGTTTCGAGTACATTAGTAGAGAAATTTACAGATTATTTTGATGACTGTTTAAGTTCTTTTAAAAAGCTTTTAAAATGTAAGGAATTAGAAACAGACTTAACTTATGCACACATTATGGCAAATATGTGCTTATAAATAAATCTGTCCATCAAGTTCTGTTTCTTATTGTAAAACAGCAGTAGTAAACATGCATTATTCAAAAAATAAATAATAATAATAATAAAACAAATCCACGATTCTCGTCACTTCCAGCATTAACCATTACCAAAGTCACACACATCCCAGCTGAAGAAGAAATACTTTGTAATACCAGATGATGGCAGTACATTAAAGCCATACACATCTTCCTTCTGTACCACAGTCTGACTCATAATCTGATCTGCAGACCCCAAGGCGGCAGAGAGTTGTTCCAGGTTAGAATAAATATAACGCAGACACATTCAGACACACACACACACACGCAAACCAGTACTATCCTACTGCCAGTACCAGTACTATCCTACTGAATTTAAAGGTTTAAAGACCCTTGTGGAAACCCTGTTCAAATCTGCAAAATGTAAACAAAGTCTACATGGACAAAAATATTGGGACACACCTGTTTTTCAGGGTTTGGGCCCCTTCCAGTAAAGGACAAACTTTATGTTTCAGCATACCAGTATATTCTGGACAACACCATGCTTCCAACTTTGTGGACACAGGACGACCAGCTCCATATTAAAGTCTATGTATTTGAATACAATGTCATTAAAGTCCCTGTTGGTGTAATGGTCAGGTGTCCCAATACTTTTGTCCATATAGTGCAGACATTCTTCTTCTTAAAGGAGAATTCTGCCAACCTTACTGCATAATTACGAATTGCTGAGAGGCAAAATAATCATTCAGAGTGAAGAAAAAGTGCATTATGAACTAACTTCATTTCTGTGGTGTTAGTAATCGGGGGCTACAATGCAAATACAGGTATTTTATTCACAATGGTAAAACAGTGGCTAATATATGAACAAATGATTTTTGTGTATTTGTAACCTCTATCTGTAATAGGCTGTCAGAGACTTAAAACTCTTCAGAAGCCTGGTTCCAACCAGTGCAATTGTAAAGGATGTCCTGAACATGCCCATCCATTAAGCTCTATGGCAGGTACCTTTTATGTTTATTTTGGTATGCTGATAGGAAGACTGTCACCAATAATAAACATTATTACTTTAATAGTGTACAATGTATATTGTTATCTTTTAAGGTATCTGTACTTCAGCTGTCTCTGAACATATGCTAACATTGTACTTAGTGGCTTGAATCAACTATCCTGAAATAATGTAATAAGAAATAAGAAAATAGCGAAAGGGCAGACACATTTGTGTCTGAGAAAGTTTACATTACTGCGTGTGAATGGGTAAGGTTCACGGATGGTTGGAAACATCTGGCTGGGGCCCAGTACTTCAGACAGTAAATATTATCACAGTGTTTGTGCTTGCTGATAGCCCCTATCACTCAGGTATCATGGCACTGCCAGCCTTTGCCGCTGACCTTTGATTTCTTGCATCACACCATGTCATGGTATTGATTCAATATTTCCTGTTTGCAGACCTCCCAAACTGTGTGCCATCATTTTTATGGGTAGGTAAATATTGAATAACAAATCAGATAGTAGATGTGAGGGATAAAAACGGAAAACGATGGGGAAAAATCCATTTGAACAGACTCAAACCTCAATGGAGCTGGACACATTAGGTCATGTGACATTGATCTTTTAAGTAACGCAGTACTTTTTAAACTTGTAAGCTTCGACTGTACTAAATATATTATGATGCTAAACCTTCTATCACCAAATGGCAGCTTTATAATAAACACAAAAAATGTTCTTGAATTTAATGTAATGAGTTTTATTCCACGTACATTTAAAAAGGTGCTGCAAAGGGTTCTTTAAGAGATGCCATACAGAACACTGTTTTTGTTAAAGGGATATGCCAGTGTGAAGAACCGTATCAGCCTTCACATAATGTACAGGTTCTTTAACAATGTAAGGATTCATCCAAGGACCTTGACCCATTGTGGAGGTTTATAAACTTAAAAAGGGGTTTTCACAGTCATACATCTCATTTATAGAAGAAGAAAGGGTCTTTAAGGAACCAAAAATATTTTTAATGGTCTTGTGCGAAAACCCTTTCTTTTAGAGTGTACCTTCATTTTCACATTTTTCAGTGTAATGTCATCCAGTGTTGTGAAGGTGTAACAAAACTAAGACCAGAAAATACACAAGGTATTAAATGACAAAGAAATAATAAACAAATAAAAAAAACAAAAAACAAAACAAAAATAAGGCAACAATTCTTTGGAAGTTAAGCAACAAAAGATATTTAATCATTTTTAAATAATCATAATAATAGTAACAATGGTCAAACAAATCATATACATTTGCAGAAAATCTTTGCAGTTTTGCAATACTTTATAGATCTACTCCATGAATTCCAGTCCTGATAGCTGGCTTACTCTGATAAACATAGTCTCATTAACATGTCTTTGCTGGGTTGTTTTAAAGTTCCCTGTCAAGTAAGTAAAGTAAGTGAGTAAAGTGGCCCTTATAGTCACATTTAGTTACCCTAATCTCAATTATATGTGTCAGTCAAGGCTTTGGTTTTTTCAAAGTTATCTATTAGGGTAGCTACAGAACATGGCTGTGAGTAATGAATACGGCAGGTGACATGCTTGGCTAAAAGTGGGTAAACTTACAGTGGTACAGGTTTGCCACACACTGCGTGAAACAGGTTTGACAAACCAATGTTGTCTGCAGAGTGATCAGGGAAATAGTTTGAAATGCTAACTGAAGCCTTGTGACTATCCAGAGTAAACACAGACACACACCCGGATATACACAAACGGCTTCACCACCCAGGAAAACATTAAAACAAGCACTTTGACTCCTTAACACAGTTCTCCTCACTTAAGCCCAGATACTTCGAAGGGTTAACCCTGCTTACGTACACCATGCACAACATGCATGCCAAATCTCATGACAGAGTGATGTATGCCCACAGTGCACCTCTGAATAACAATACAAAGGTAGTTATTGCTCAGGAGTGAAATTAGGAGTGCTGTGGATAAACTGAGCATACCACAGTAAACACTACCCTGGCCCATGGTTACATGGGTTCTCCATGAGGAGGCCAGTTTGGTGTGTTAATATAGAACTGCATCAAGGAACAAATGAGTGTGAAATCAAATGTGCAGTCCCATACCCTTTCAAAATTTAGAAATATGCAGTGTAATTTTATATGGTAAATATGATACAGTGTGTGTCAGTTCTTAAGTTTCCCAATAGAATGTGACATTTCTTTTCCAATGCAGAATGTTTCCAAGAGTTTTGAGTTTTAACACAAATACGCTGGCATTTCGGCAGGTGAGGAAAAAATGCACCCAGCTGTGATGAGAGATCCATACTGTCTAAATCCAGAGCAGATGTGAATGTAACATCAACTTCAGTCATTTGGAATACTCAACATACTGCCTTGCTTTGAGTCCTTCACATTACATAGGCTTTGTCAGTCACTGATCTGCCTGGTGGTATCTGGCATTCTTTTTTTTTTTTTTTTTTTTTTTTTTTTAAAGGAGTGTTTAACAGGGATCTTTCTTTATCCAATCTCCTATAGTTGTTGTTCCCCTTGTCTTCCTCCATGGCTTTCTCTAGCCAGTCATTGTCCTGATCAGATTCTGACTCGCTAACTTCACTGGCATCAGCCGTCAGAAGACGCGAGTAGTTTATCCTGCGCTGACGAGGGATCCTCCACTGCAACACTGCTAAAGCCGTGCACCACAATGCAAGCATCACTGCGGTACCTTGAAAGAGCATCCCCAGCCCAAATCTTTGCACCACAAACCCTGCCACCAAGCTGCCTAGCCCAGCTCCAAGATCCACAGACAGGGCCTCAAAGACTCGGTACACTGCCCTCTCTGTACCTGGAGAGGCAATATCCGCACACTGAGCCTCGACCGACCACCAGAGGGCGCCATTAATAAGTCCTGCCATCAGCTGTGCAGGAAGTGCAGCCCAGGGAGCCCATAAGAAAGAGTAATAAAGGCACTGGAGAGAGAGACCCAAAGTCCCAAGAAGCAGTAGATGGCCATGGGATTTCAGTAAACGGGCCACGCGTCCATTCAATGGGGAAAAGACAGCCTGGCACAGAGGTGCCAGAGCCAAAGTAATGCCCATTTGAAGCTCTGATGCACTGTGGTCCTGCATCTGCCATAGGAGAAAGTCAGAAACAGCTGAACCCGCCATGCCAGTAAGGAGGGCAGTAATGGCACAGAGCAGTGCCCGTGAATCCCTTCGCACTAACTGCAGGGCCTTCAATCCACCACCAGGAAGACGTTCACGTTTGTGGCGATAAAGTGGTAACAAAGCAGCAACAGGCACCATTATGACCATCAGCATAGCGTAGGCGTAAAAGTGCAACACAGTTCCTATGAGACAGTACAGGATGCCTACTAGAATACCAGTGCTTCCTATACCACCTGCAGTCCCTAGAAGCCTCCAGGGTTTAACAGTCCCATGACGGTCTGTGGCATCCACAAAATCAAGGTACTCATGCAGCCCATCATCAGCTGTCCACTCCAGTGGGGCAGCCATGACCTCCCATACACCTACTACAATCATCAACAAGAAAAACATCTGATGCTGAGCATCCATGACTTTCAAGCTCCCAAGGAACTCTGAGTAAACTGTTTCCAACTCCTCCTGCTTTTGTTCACGCTTTCCTAAAGACCTCCTACCTCTCCTGTCTGGTGAGGGGATCTGGACAGTACTCACTTCCAGAGCTTCTTGTCCATCTCTTAGACTGTTAGTTGCATTCGAACCAAGTGTCTGAGTCTCAGAGGTACTTTGGGTGTCTGAATATGTTGCGTTGACCTCCAGTGCAGGCCTACTTTCAGAATTAGTGTGCCCTTCTGTAAACCTCAGCTTCGGTTCTTTTGTATTGACAGCAAGTGTCGGGAACTTCTGGGGCCCCGGGGTGGTGAAGTCAAACTCATACACTGTATGGTTCGCATCCAGTTGACTAACATTACAACTTCCACTCTCCGGGCTCGCTCCTGTGGGTGGGAAGAGGAGAAGGATCAAAGCAGCAGCAGCTGAACAAACGACAGACACTATTATGACCATCCGCCTTTTGTTATGCCGCCTGGCCAGGGTGCTGGAGAGAGGCCTCCAAACCAAAGCCACTAGATGCCTGGTGGCCATGATGATGCCAGTCATGGCAGCGGTGAGACCAAGGTGCCGGAGGTAGAGGGTGAGGAAGGGCAGAAGGCATCCTGAGGCACAGGAATGCAGGAAGTGAAAGAAGCCTGCAAGGCCCACAGCTCCTCTGACATCCCACTGCTTGCTCCTCTTCATAGTGGCTTCCTCTGTTGCACCAAACAGTCATAAGAAGAGCTTTGGACACAAAAAGACAGAAATATCACAGTTAACAGCAGTTTAGAAGTGAATACAGGTAAACACAGGCTATGTCTCAGCTGATGGAAAAGCAACACATTACACACAGTACTGTATAGAGACACACCACCTGTCCCCACATACCTGTTCTGTAATTGCAGGAATTCAATTATGCACATACACACATACAGACAGAGAGAGAGACAGACAGACAGAGAGTGAGTGAGAGAGCTTGAGAATGCTCAAACCCACCCATGGTTGGTAAAATGGGAGGAGCTGCTTGTGAGCCTAATGCCCAATGCAAAGCAATATGTAGGAGGGTGTAAAGCCCCCCCACCCCCCACCCCCCACCCCCCAAACATTTGGGAGAACATTCTTGAGTGATGGAGCTCCACTGATTTGGAGTCCAACATCAGCACTTGACCTCACTACTGCTCTGAATGGCTGAAAGCAATCAGATCCTCACACCTAATGTAAAAGCCTTCCCAGATTAAAGGCTGTTCAGTAGAAAAGTTGGACAAACATGTGTTGACACCATTTTGGATATCTGAAAAACGTCTTAACGTTTTATTTCAAAGTGCTTCACAAAAAACATCCGTGGTGAACGTCTGTTCTTGAAGGACCTTTCCTCCATCTGGAATAAAGCTGCTTTTTATTCAGCATGGTTCCTGGAACTGTATTTGCATATCGTACATACTGTATTTACATACCGGGTCATCAGGGCCATACTGTACACCAAACAGCTGTTTAACTGAACACTTCCAACGTGGTGTGAGGTGCAGCTTACCTGTCTGGGAAGTGAAACGCTGGAATAAGAAAATTCTTAAAGCCAGTTTCTAAAGTAAAATGTGCTCAACAGGTACAAAAACACACATAAGCTTGTTATTAGCCTAGAAGAAGGTAAGAACTCATTGTGTAGAAGTTAATCCATCAGACCCCGGTTTTTCAAGTCGCGCGAGACGGACCGGTGCTGCACACCTGTCGGAGTTTGTACACGTCACTCTCGAAACTACTCTGAACATGGTCTTTACCTTCACCTCTTCAACTCTACACGACTACTGCACTCACCTTCATCACCTGTGACAGCCAGAAATAACTCCCACCAGCCACACCGTCTCAAAGTGCATTTCTCTGTAGAAAGAGAGAGTGCTGCTTACCTGTCGTGGCGTCTCTCACTCAGACACTGGCGCCCCCACCTGTGGGTATGGGAACTGCAGCTCAGCAGCTTATCAAGGGTGGAGCGATAATGCAGGCGAGATAAACTATATGGACAAAAGTATTGGGACGCCTGACCATTACACCAACAGGGACTTTAATGACATTGCATTCATAGCCTTTAATATGGAGCTGGTCTCCCCCCCCTCCCTCCCCCCCTTTGCAGCTACAACAGCTTCCACTCTTCTTGGAAGGCTTTGCACAAGATTTTGGAGTGTTTCTGTGGGAATTTGTGCCCATTCATTCT
>JBBPCZ010011253.1:0-15062 GCA_037974445.1 Brycinus macrolepidotus
TATATATATATGTGTGTGTGTGTGTGTGTGTGTGTGTGTGTGTGTGTGAAAGTGTGAGATAAAGTCTGGAGCCATATATATGTCTCTCCATTTAACAAACAAAACAGCACCAGCACCACATAGGAGGTGCAGACAGCCATCAGAACTAATAACTGGGGGTAACTGTTAGTGTCCTGGAGTTACCAACAGGGGGCACCACTGCACTGAGGCAGAATTCTGAGGCAGTTCCACCACAAACCTGGAATGAACCTGCAATTACATGTACAAATTAGAGGTTCAGCAGTCATGAAGACCGATTCTACTGTGTTTAGTTTTAGGACCAAAAGCTGAAAACTCTGGGAAAACGTCTCAGGCGTCAGGCGGCTCAACCATATCCATTTCACGGAATAACTTTCTGTGAGGGAGCTTTTAGAGGCAGATGTCTGGTTCCATTCACCACCATTGTGACAATTAATTAATTCTGAGTAAAGAAGTAAAAGCAAGTGATACATGATTTAAAGGTGATTTCATGTATTTTAAGTGACACACATTTCTCATTGATTGTTTTTATACTATGTAACTTATAGTAAATAAAAAAAAATAATAGAAATACTGTAGAATGTCATAGGATACAACTCACATTATCAGTCCAAATATGCAATGTGTGAAAGAGCATGTCTGTAAATGACTTACTTAAACTTCCCTCTGCTCTCTGTAGGATGGCAGCCAAGACAGATTTAGCTCTGAAAGTGATATTTTTAGCTCTAATAGTTAACTATTAATTATGTGTGTAAATACTTTCCATAGTTAGAACAAAGTGGGTTGTATGTTTCTCTGACCTGCTGGAGTTTATTGCACTTTGTGATTCACCAGAATCTGGTGAATAATTTGGAAAACTAAAAATAGGAAGAACTTTCTAGCCCCATTGGAGGTCCTTCACCCCGACTCCACAAGAGAACATTGCTCGATGTGAGGCAAAATATGACCAACATCTAAGAAGGACAGGGGTTTTGTTCTGTATTTATTATTTAAAGAAGATAAAACACAGTCAGTGCAGTCACAGCAAAATCTTTTCTTTCTAACCTTGAACATCATCTCATTCAGAGTCAACCCACACTCTCTATAAACCCACTTTTCAAAATACCCCTGCATAAACACCAGGGTTGGGGCCATTCGTGGATTGAATTGAGAATGCATGGTAAATTCCAATTCATTTAGAATTCAATTAGAATTGGAATTAGAATTGGAATTAGAATTGCATGCAGCTGAAGGGAAGTGGAATATGAATTGAACTGGAATTCAAATGAATTCCACAAAATTCCACTTCCTAAGAGTTTGACTTGATGTGTTAAATAGTCTACAGTACATGAAGTATTATTAATCACATAAATCATAAACGTATAAAAGAAATATTGAAGAAAGAGTAATGTATGTTTTATCCATTAAACATGCTAATTTCACAAATCACTTTTATTAATAAAACGTCAAATATGAACTTCGATTGTCTCATTTGCATGTGTCATTCTGCACATTAATGTCCCAAACAACAGAGTCCTGAATTAGACTAAAACAGCATTTCCCAGAGTTCCATGCAAGGTGGAATTCATGACCTCTAAGAATAAATGAAAGCCAGTTAGGACACATGTTGCATTTATTTAAAGCGTAAAGTAAAGTGACCATTTTTGTCATACGTGAGCACACCACGGCACACAGTGGGAAATTCTTTCTCTGTATTTAACCCATTCACCAGGTGAAGCAGCAGGCAGGCAGGAACACAGCGCCTGGGGGAGCAGTGTGTGGGGATGGTACCTTGCTCAAGGGTGCCTCAGTGGTGCCACTAGCAGTCTTGGGATTCGAACCCACGGCTTTCTGATCGCAGGCGCAACTCCCTAACCACCAGGCCTCCAGTTTATTACATTAAACTGGTAAAAATATACTGGTTTTAACAGTACATTCAGATACTTATGGCCAGTGTCAGTCATCATTTATCAGTTGTTAATGTACAGTTCTATGTTTTATTTACTTATGTTTCATCAACTATTTTTCCTGCATTACTTGGTATTTGTAAGGCACCTTGATTAAAGTTCCAATGTACGTCACTACTTGTAATCCCAAATACATGCTCAGAAACAGTAATACACGGAATTCGGCAGTAATAAATTGAATTCCTGACATTCCAATTGAATTCCAGTTCACTTTCTTGTGGTTGTTGTTGAATTCCAATTCCAATTTCGTTTTCTTGTTTGAACAGGAATCGTTGAATTCATACCTGAATTGACCCCAACCCTGATAAATAAGCCACTTTGTATCAAAACTCACGCACAGTTAAATAGAACAAAGTGCTTTGGAGTGGGTTTGGTGTGAATCACTTCATTCAAGATAAATCTCAAGAGTCAGAACTGTTCGCAGTGGTGGTGAACAAAACCGGATGCCTGTCTCTAAAAGCTCCCTCAGAAAGTTATTCCATGAAATGGTTATGGTTGCACCTCCTGATGCCCGAGACGTTGTTTCAGCAGAGTTTTAAGAAGCTTTTGGTCCTAAAACTAAACCCACTCATGGTGGAGGGATACATGCAGGGTGTCATGAGGCAAAATGGTCCCCAAAAAAACTAATTTAGTTAGTTAGCTAGAACAGATCTAGCTACTGCTCACCTCTGGTCACGAAAATACAGTGAATATTAATGCATATTATTTCCCCAGAATCTAATCATTAGAAAGGTTATGATTGGGGACTTGTTTTAATAAAATTGTAAATGGACTTATGCCAAAACACATCCAGAAGTGATCAGTATGTGGTTCCAGAGTGATTTATATGCTAAATCAAACTCTGTTCTGAAAACACAAAGGAAATTTGGTTCCCCATGAAACAGGCTCTGTAATGCAAGGCGAAAACAGCTTCAGTTATCTATAAACATTTTGTCAATACATGTTACTGTAGAGTAAAAAAAAACACATAAGCAAGTATATTTGTCAACTTTACACCTCCTAAAACTGAATAACCAAACTTCCGACCACCCATGTCTGAGCTGGGTGCCTAAATTTGGGATGTAGGGTATAAGAGGAAGCCCAGGTCAGACCCTCAGCCCTTCAGTTTCAGTGCTGAATCCATCTGCACTGTTGTGATCACTCTGAAAGCATCAGTCCGGAGCATCAAGTTTGCCTGCTTCAGTAATACGATCACAGAAGGAGGGGTGGTCACTGGCAGGAGGGTGAGAGAACCTAAAATAACCCTCCATCCCGCTGAATATGCCATATTCCCTCAGGATTCATTTTTAGACCTGTCGATCTGTAGCAAATACACTTAAAAGACCTACAACCTGACAAGTCCATTTGTCCACTACAGTGGCGGACCCTCGGGGCCTTCTAGGCCTTCTATTTAATGAAAAATATCTGTCTTTAGTTTTTAGCTTGTTTATTCAGCAGAATCGTTGTGCTTGTATTGTTTCCAACAGTTTGAAATGTTTGATGGAAAAGTGTCCAACCAGGATTATTTTCCCCAGTATCTAGGCAGATTTAGTCAAGTGAGCTCTGTCATTGGTCAGGCCTTCAGGAGCTGGACATTAGATTACCTACAAGCATAATCAGGACGAGTACTCAACCAAACATATTTTGATCTCCAGTGGGTGGGACTAAAAAACGCCGGAGGTTCTAGATAAGTCACTGATTCTAAGGCCCTAATGTAAGTAGGTTTCTATCAGTTCTAGATTTGTCACTGACTACAGAGCCGTAAGCAGGTTTTAGTCAGCTCCAGACAAGTCACTGACTTTAGAGAAGTTTCAGTCAGTTCCAGATACGCCGCAGACTTTAGAGGAATAGTGTAAGCAGGTTTCAGCTAGTTCTGGATTCATCACTGACTGCAGAGCAATAGTGTAAGCAGGTTTCAGTCAGTTCTAGATAGGTTGCTGACTGATTCCTAAACACACACACACACACACACAAACACAAACAGGTGTTCCTCCAGTTTGCTTCATAAGAACAGACATTCAGTCTGTCTCATCCTAACCCCCTAACCCTCCCTCCGCCCCACCCCCGTCCCCTCCGCCCCTTCGTAACCACTGATCCCCTCAATCCCCTGCATGTGTGTGAGTGCAGCTGATGAAACAGCCAAGACTGTGGGGTCAGCCTGATCTCTGGATAAGTGCCTGCTGGACAGTCTGTGCCAAGCCAGGCACTTCCTGCTGTTTTATGGTTTGCCTACAATCATGCCCTGTGACCACACCAGATTTCTGATTGGTCACCATGATAATCACATCCAGTATTTATAGGCAAGTTTGTTGAGTTCACTCTGGCCCTGCCCCCAGTCAGTCAGGCTCCTCTTCCTGAATGGGGAGGGACCCACCGGCCCCTGAAGATTAAACAGAAACTGTTTCAAAAACCATTAGAAGTCACAAAAAATATCGGACACAATGGCAAAAGTAATGTGTTCTTTGGCTCAAATAGCACAAAAAAGTGTTGGCGAGGTTTTGGCTGCTAAACAAGGGTGCATCTCAAATATCCCCAACAACAAGCAAGGATTTAGCTTGTAGCTTTATGGGTTATAGGATCCAGGTTGTATCTTTATGAATTCCTTTAGATTTCAGTGGAGCTGGGAATCAGTCACAAAAACAATCAATTCTCCAGTTCCAGGCATTTGGGAGTTAAGAGTCACATCATGTACAATATACACGCTTTAATATGGCAATTTCCATGTATTATAGACTGAATGAACTGGGGTACTTGTATTACTGGTATTTCAACACCTTCTCAAATGTTCGGAAATGTGAAGAAAAATCAGTTTTCAAATGATAAGGGTCTTTAAGCTTATCTTCCCTAATTAAAGGTACTGAAAACGCACTCTTGAGGGTACCACCCCAGTACCACCCCAGTGACAGCCTGTATACCCTGTAATTACTTTTAGCGCAAGAGGTGTGTTCACTCACACCGCCGTGTACTTTCAATACCTGGGGGATGTACTAGAACAGTCAATAGTCAGAACAAGGGGTCAGGGATATCAATGGCCAGTTGGATGCCTTTGTGTTTCAATGACTGCATATAGTATTTCAGTGCTGCAGTTTTATTAGGACTTTCTGCACTTTGCAAATAAGCAAATATGTGTCATAAAGGTAACTAGTTACGAGGTAACCCATCCGTTTGGTGCAAAACAGTGTTTAATGTGAGATGAAACTACCTTAACAAATATCAGCGCCTGAAAACTGTGGTCACCAACCCTGATGCTGGAGATCTACCTTTCTGCAGATTCTAGCTCCGACCACAATCTGTCAGCCTGTTACAGCTAATTAGAAGTGCTTGATTGGCTGGATCATGTGCATTAGTGTTAGGTAACAGGGGACAGCATGTTAAATTCAGGTTGGATCTCACATGACTGCTCAAAATGTAATAATAATACTAATGTATACTAACGCTGCACCAGTGTACACTGTATTATGCACACTGTACCAGTATGTACTACACATAGTACATGCTGGGCCAGTATATACTGTATACTGCAACCTGTATACACTGTATAATGCACATTGTACTAATATATACTGTACACTGTACCAGTATACACTGTTTAATGCACACTATACTAGTATATAGTGTATACTGCACCAGTATACACTGTATAATGCACACTGTATTCTGTACACTGTACCAGTATATACTGCACACTGCCCCAAAATATATGTACTTACACAGGCCCAGTATGCACTGTATCATGCGCACTGTACTAGTATATACTGCATACTGAATACCGTACCAGTACATACTGTATAAAGCACACTGTACCAGTATATACATTTACATTCATGGCACTTGGCAGGCGCCGTTATCCAGAGCGACTTACAATCATTAGTTACAGGGGCAGTAACTCCTCTGGAGCAACTGAGGGTTAAGTGTCTTGTTCAAGGACACAGTGGTAGAAAGTGGGGGGTCTGAACCTGCAACTTTGTGGTCGTCGGGTTCATAGGCAAGTGTTTTACCCACTAGGCTACTACCACCCACTGTATACTGCAGCAGTATACACTGTATAATGCATACTGTACCAGTATATACTGTATACTACACCAATATACACTGTATTCTGTACACTGTACCAGTATATACTGCACACTGCCCCAAAATATACTGAACACTGAACCAGTATGTACTATACACAGGCCCAGTATGCACTGTATCATGCACACTGTACTAGTGTATACTGCATACTGAATACTGTACCAGTATGTACTATACACAGGCCCAGTATGCACTGTATCATGCACACTGTACTAGTGTATACTGCATACTGAATACTGTACCAGTATATACTGTATAAAGCACACTGTACCAGTACATACTGTATACTGAAGCATTATACACTGTATAAGGCATACTGCACTGCTATATACTGTATAAAGCACACTCTCCAGTATATACTGTATTCTGCAGCATTATACACTGTATAATGCACACTGTACCAGTATACAATGTATATTGCATACTGGAGCGGCAAACTGTCTAAGTGTTGGTTCTATCATTAGAAAACTGTGAGTTCGTTCCCTGGTGGTGCTTCAGCCAAGAGCCCAAGACAGCGCAACTGGCTTCATATCTGTAGGTTGGTAGGAGGGCCCCCTCCCCCCAGCTTTCGGAGTGATAACAACAACACAGGAGTTGGTAGGCTTCAGAATTGGTGGTCAGCGTGACCCTCCAAGCGTGCTGAAACTGTCCAATGATGTTAGGGGCAGTTTGAGAAGATGTGGTGGAGCTTCAAGTGACTCAGGGAAGCCCATGCTCACTTTCAGCACTTTCAGCCTCCCAGTGTTGGTGGTATCATGTGATTGGGGTCTGTGGTGGGCAATTTCCAACACAACTATAATATGTAGTGCAAGAAAATGGTGCCTGAATTGAACCTTTCACATGGTGCACTCATTAATTATATTCCACCTGATCTATACTGCTGTAAATACCCTGGACATTGGCCAGTAAAGTGATTCTGATTCTGATCAGGACACTGAGTTACTCACAAGGCCTTTGGCGCAGTTGTAGACTAGACAAAAAAATTCAAGGGGAACACCAAACTGGTCTTTACTTCTTTGTCTTCCCTTCTGTACCTTGACGGATTTGCGAGTGAAATACACTATCAGGGAGCATTTCTAAACAAGCAGAGTCTTTTCCTTGCATGACAGGTGGGGGTGGTAGAGGGTGGAAATACAATATTATTGGTTAATTTTGCTTTTCCCCATTCACTGGTGCAGGGTGATATCAGAAGAGGCGGGGCAAAGCACATTACATATTGATGGATGACTGCCGGAAAACAAGGCTTTAGTCTTTTAAATGATGTCAGATGAGGAATTCCGTTTAATATGACCAAAGAGGCCCTGCGGTGGGCTGGCGCCCCGCACAGGGTGAGTCCTTGCCTTGCGCCCTTTGACACCGGGATAGGCTCCAAGTACCTGTGACCCAATTGTGGATTAAGCGGTAACAGAATGAATGAATGACCAGAGAGATAAATGAATAAAGTAAAAAAGATAAGTTTCGATCTCAGGTCGACTTTAAGTCGCTGAGGATGCAAATGGGATATGGGATATGGCAGTTTTATTTGTTTGTCTGTTTGTTTTGTTTTGTTTGCCATTCCTCAACAGCTGCGCAGAGATTAGCGTTTTCCTGGTCTAAACCATCCTGCGTGGTTCCTAGTCTCATGTATAATCGAACCAAGTTTTCTTTTGGATCTTGTGGTTTATCTGAAGATCTGATGATCTGAGACTAATAAAGATCAGAGCAGTGAGAGAAAAGAAAGAGCATTTTAAGATCTTAAACTGGGATGGGCTGAGATTAAAGGAAGACTCTTTCTCAGGAGCTGAATTTAAGAAGTGTGAGAAAATGGTCAAAATCCCATATTGATGTTAAACTGAGCTGAGTTTTGGTGCTAACTGAGATGTTCGCCATTTGCATATCACTCACTTAATATTTACTAAAAATATTGTATCACTACTGACCTACAAAGAGCCACCTAATATAATGTGTATCACCAGACAACTGTTTGACATTTAATGAGCTATTAAGTGATGAAACGAGTGTTACGAGTGCATTTAAAGTTAAAGGACAGTCTAGAATTTGACTCTGCATCACCACACAATCAGGTCAGACATGAGAGGATGTCAGACATGAACTGTTACATATTCTCTCCATCTAATAAAGGAAACTTTTATTTGACATATTTCCATATATACACTATATGGACAAAAGTATTGGGACACACCTGTTTTTCAGGGTTTGGGCTAGGCCCCTTACTTCCAGTGTAGGGCTTAATCTTAACGCTTCAGTGGACCAAGACATTTTGGACATCATGCTTCCAATTTTTTGGGCAGTTTGGGGAAAATGCCCTTTTCTATTCCAGCATGACTGTGCCTCAGTGCACAAAGCAAGGTCCATACAGACATGGTTGGATGAGTTCGGTGTGGAAGAACTTGACTGGCCCGCACAGAGCCCTGACCTCAATCTCATGCAACACCTGGAACAGAGATTGCGAGCCAGGCTTTCTCGTCCAATGTCAGTGCCTGACCTCATAAACGTTCTATAGAATGAATGGGCCACAGATTCCCACAGAAACACTCCAAAATATTGTGGAACTCTATATTAAAGCCTATGTATTTGAATGCAACGTCATTGAATTCCCTGTTGGTGCAATGGTCAGGCGTCCCAGTACTTTTGTCCATGTGGTGTATGTTGTTCACTCAATGCTGAAAGTCTGCAGGTTATGAAATAAATGGACAAGGTGGTGTGCAGGAGTGTTTGACGACTGGTAGTTTGTGTAGCATGTCTGTGTGTCTCCTCTCCTGTGGGAGGTCAGGAGTAAAGGACACTGGAGCAGAGCTGCTCTCAGCAGAAGACCCACTGCTCCAGCCATCCCTCAGGACTCCCGCGCCCGCGTGCACACACCGCTGTGTATCACGCAGCCTTCACGCAGCACATCAGCCTCTGATCACGTGTCAGCTCTCCTCTGATTGGCTGACGGCTCGGCGCACCTTGACTTCTGATTGGCTGAGAGCGAAACCATGGTCACCAGTGCTCTGAAACGTCTGAATCAATCTGATAACCCTAGCTAGGGCTGCTCACATCTCTCCAGCCAGATGGACCAGCCTCACGAACACGGCAGTGAGTCTCTTATTGTGTACATAGCATAGTCGTCCACGTCCAGTTTATGAATAAATACCATAGGGTCAGTGTTAGTGTTTACACTGTGACGACATGAGAAAAGTGCATCGTGCTTCTTCCCCACCAAACGATGTAAGTAGCCTCTTTCTAACACAAAAAAACCTTTTTCTCCATCTTAAATGATGATTGAAAGTCACATGGGTCACTAGAGGATCTTAGTAGTGCTTACTGATTTAAAAGAAAACAGTGTTTGATGCTCGCTACGATACTCACAGAAGAGTTTGGGCTCGACTCCAGGGATGTCCTGGAGTTTACGTGCCAACTGGCAGAACCGTTGGTTGATTGGCACGCCCGTTTTCCGACAAGCCACGCCCTCCTGCATTGCGATTGGTCTGCCGTCGTGTCTGTCAAACGGTCCACCGCTCTAGATCGCTTAGCGAGCCAATCGCAGCGCAGAAGAGGGCGGGTGTTTGTCGGAATATAGGTGGGGAAAAAAATGAGTCGGCTGCTGTGTGTGAAGTAGGTGAAGGGTCAGGCTCCCTTTCTGTGTGTGCTGAGTGAGTATTTTTTTTAGTATCTAAATACACTTTGATTGGGTTTGAGGTTAAAAACTAATACTTAAAACCAAAACATTGGTGCATTAGCTTCTCAAAGCTTTAGTGATAGTTTTAAAGCTTTAGTTTTAGTCTGGAAGTACCTTTAGGTTTAGCTGTAAAGAATTAGTCTCAAGTATCAATTTTAGTCTTAAGGTAGGCTTACTCGTAGTTTTAAAGCATTAGTTTTTGTCTGAAGGTAACATTAGTCATAGTTTAAAAGCATTCGTTTTAGTTTATAGTACTAGTTTTAGCCTGAAAATAGCCTTAGTCATGGTTTTAAAGCATTAGTTCTTAAAGCATTAGTATAAGTTTACTACTTTTAGTCTAAAAGCAGCCTTAATTTTAATCCACCAGCCTCATTGGAAGGCAGACATCAGTTTGATTTTATATAGAGATGGAGAGCCTGTCTCTAATCAGCCAAATTGATTGCTGTGTTTGAGGCTTATTCAGCTTATGTTGTCATATTCTGACAGGGTCTGCCATGTGAGGCTGTGGACGAAAGCCTAGAGGACTTGTGGGACACATCTGCGTCGCTGAGAGATCTGCAAGCTGTGGAAGCTCTCGTTTCCATGAAGAGCAAATGGAAAGATAGAAGTCTCGTGCGTGTGGAGCCTCGCCCATTGACACCATCCTCCGATTCCTGTGAAGAGTCATTCTGTTCAGGCCCAGCAGATTTCCAGGAGTCTGCTTTGGTGAGTACCTCTGTTCTCCAAGCCAGAAGCTTGGAGGTCTGAAGCAACGATGGCTAAGATCAGTTACATCTGATTACAATGGCTCCTAACCCTGCTAAGATGCTAATTTCCATTTGCTAGTATTATATTGTCATCAAGCCAATATTTACTCTTCATGCTGTAGGGTAAAAGCAGACAGTAACCCAATGTAACATTTAGATGTTACAGTTTGCACGTCCTTCTGTAAAGGTTTAAAGTTGAAGTTTGGTTCTAAATATTACTAAATTTCTAATATACTTCAGTGAGGACAGAATATGGTCTATGGTCAGTGTGTGAAACAGCAGCTGCAGTGGCGAAAGCACGAAGGCTGGAGCAGCAAATCTAAACAGCCTTTATGGCAGAGACACAGTTCACACTTCACTTTTCAAATGGTGGATACAGAGAAAAGAAGTGTACAGGTGAAGGAAAATTTGTCATGGCACAATTAATTGGCTAATTAGTTGCAAAAACAGAGAGAAGCACCAATATATGCAGGGCAGACCACATGACAGTTGTCTTGATTTCTTTCATTTCCAACAGGCACTTCAGTGCATGACCCCACCTTACAGCCCTCCGACTGCCGAACTGGTCCAAAGTGACACACTGGAGGGTTTGGATCCCAGCGCTTCACTCTGCACCGCACAGCCACAGGGCAGGACCATCAGCGTGATCCGGCACACTTCTGACCCGCTGCCATGCCCCGCTGCGGAAAAAGACCAACAGGCCTATGCCCTTAAACCCAACCCGAGCACACCCTGCCCTGCCCACAGCCACACAAGTGTCCAGTCTGGCACGGACCTGGGGGTAAATCATGATCCTCCAAACTCTGGCGCCCCCACCCTGCCAACTCCCCCAATAGCTCTGCCCACCATAACTCTACCCAACCCTGGCGTTTCTGCTGCTAGCATGTCCTCAGTTACGCTGTTACAGATTCTTCCACTCACGCCCCCTGCTAATGTCTCACCCGCGTCCACATCTGACCCACCGAACGCCTGTCCGTCCACGGTTCTGGTGTGCGCTCCTGTCGTGGGCAGTCAAACTCCCTCTGGTTCCATCATGGTTCTGGTGCCCCAGCCGACTCTGCCCACGCAGCACCTAATGGTGACCGCAGCGGGGTCAAAGTTCACCGCCATCGCCCCCGCGCTGGGCCAAGGGCCAGCCCCGCCAAAGACTGCACCCCTGCCTGACCCGCCACGAGTTCGCTGCCACATCTGCACACACCCCAACTGCGGGAAGACCTACTTCAAAAGCTCGCATCTGAAAGCGCACCTGCGGACACACACAGGTGAGAGAAGGCTTGTTTTTGTACTCGGGTTTAATGCCAGGCTAAAATTAGGAAAACAATTAGTCTGGCGTTAACATTCAACTGTTTTGAGTTGTTCAAGGGCCCATATCCTACATTTTTCCACTTTTTCCCCCCCATTTATAACATTTGTATACTTATATATACCAAATACGATCCTTAATCGTTTTAGACAACCATTTGTTAAAATCACTTAATTGAAACAGGCTGTTTTTGTTGCGGCACCTTTAAGAATGATGTATGGAAATGGTCTTTATTCTAACAGGCTGCCCTTATTTGTGTCTTACCTAAGAAATATTTAAAATACTCAAACTTCACATAAAATTTGTGAGGATGAACTGCTGCAGGTTGTATGTGCAGATATGTTAATGACCTCATTAACACGTATTTACACACGTTCAGCCTAAGCTCATTCATGTGACATTACAAAAATATTGAATTCAGTAAGGGAACCTGTTCACAGTTTAGATTCCATATTTGGACAGTATAACTGGGGAGTGTCAGCATCTTCTACTTAAATAAAACACAAAATCCATGGGGTTTTTTTAACAGCTAACAGTATACGCAAAGTCTACTTGACTTTAACAGCTGTATGAGGCAAGTAATGGAACTGCAGAATAATTTACTAACAGCTGGATGAGGCAAGTAATGGAGCTTCAGAATAATTTTTGCATTTATCATCAGATAACAGTCTGATGATAAATGCAATTTGCACAAGGCTAAATGCCTAAATTATCCTATAGCTCCTTTACAAAACTAAAGAATCAATGTAAATGTTTTTTTTTTCCACTAAATTATCCCTTTTACCTGTCCACTCAGGTGAGAAGCCGTTTACCTGTCAGTGGGACGGCTGCGGGAGGCGCTTCTCTCGCTCAGACGAACTGTCCCGCCACCGGCGCTCCCACACTGGCGAGAAGCGTTTCTCCTGCCCTGTGTGCCACAGCCGCTTCATGCGCAGTGACCACCTCTCCAAACACGCCCGGCGCCATCTAATGACCAGGAGAACTCCGACCTGGCAGACAGAAATCAGCCGGCTCCACAGCATGGCCACTGGGGGGCGCATGCTTCTCCCCCTCAACCCAAAACCCGGGAGCTAACGGACGGTCTCGGAACCCAAAGGGTTCACGGCTCATGAAGAACTAGAACTGAAGATCAGTTTCAGGGATGCAGGAATGCATTTTAAGTCGAAGGTGTGGAAATTTTAAGCAGCATGTATGTGACGGACAAGGGGACATCACACTAAACACTGTGCCAAATCATTTTTTTCCACTTATATGTGGTATGTTGGCTGCTGAGTCATTAACAACCACAAATGACAGCGATCAAATGTGCATATGTTGAAACGATGTAAATAAGTTGCAATCAGACATTTCTCAAATGAAGGGGTGGTACAGCACCCTCAGCACCTGACTGATTCAGCACCTGTTTGGGCCCCAGTGGGGCCACTGTTTAAACGATGGCCGTATCATCAGGAGATGCGAGTTCCATCCACCAAAGGAGCTGGCTTTGCTCTGAGTGAATAAGATGGTAAGATCTCTCATCGCTCAATGAAACGGGGACGTCTGTAAGCTGGTGGTTGATGTTGTCCAGTTCTGTTGCGTTTAAGGGTCAGTTTTAAAGGTTTGGACGCTGCCGATTTGCCCCCCAATTTTGTGTCAGTAGTAACAGTTGCACACTGTTAGAAACTGAAAAAACTAGGCCCAGTTTTAGGCACATATGCCTTAGAGCTCTAAGGCTCCCTCAGACGAATGAAACTGCACTAAAATGTTGAAATCTTACTGGTAAATAAATCATGTCCTGTTGTTACTGGGCCTAAGAGAAGCTCAGGAATATTATTTTATTGTTGACAAAGCCAGTCAAAAGGGTAAAAAAATGTAATTTAAACAGAGAATGTAATGCAGTAAGAACGCATCACTCGATGCTTAAACTAGAAGCACCTTTTCCCCCTCAGGCCCCTATTATTCTGTCTGCTGCTCATTTTTAAGTGCAATTGTTTCTTCCACCAGTGTTAGGAAGACAACGGCAGCTTGATGGTTAAAACAAAAAGGTATAACTGATGGCAGAAAGGAAGAAGGTAAAATGTCAGTAAACAGCAAATTTGTACAGTTCTGATGTAAAAGCACATGTAAACCATATAAAGTTCAATATCCATCCAGTTATATTCAGTGAAGTTAATGGCAATTGGTTTTGAAAAAAGTGAATACTGAAGACACTTTATGTAAGCAGATGAACACAGAACGTCTGACCAAAGTCTGTATTTTTCTATTTTGTATCTTGAGTCACTTTGTTTTTGCTTATGTGGAGTGTCTGTTTACGTACTTTAATAAATGAGACTTCAAAGAACAACTCATGAATTAGACTTTGTATCCTAAAGTGTATTATTACTGTATTACTGGCTGAGAGGTGCTTATCAGGAATATAAATTGTTTGATGGCACCATTTACTATTGGTTCTCCAAATATGAACAACAGCATGTGTTGAACACGTGTTGACACCGATATGAAAATAAAGTGACTCACTTCGGCAGCGTGACTCCTGGTTTAAATGCATAAATAAGACACGATGCGCTGCCAATGGCAACAGCCGCTCTGTCAGGGTGAGTTATGTAAGAAAGAAGCCAACACGGACACATGAGCGCACTCGTTTACTGACAGCGTTTTCCCAAATGGGCCACGGGCCAGCACTTTACATATTCAAGCCTGTTTGTTTCTGCATTTAAATACAACCACAGGGGTCAGGTCATTCAAACTGGTCACTTAACAGATATCCTTCTACACGAATTTCAACATCGCCCATCGCTTTAAGAGCAGCCTCAAACCACCAACACTTCCGGAGAAACGTCTGTCACTTTCTTCACCATACGTCACAACATACTGCATCTTTAACAAGGACGAGTTTGAGGAAAGAAATTGCCGACTCCTTGCCTAAGCAATTCCAGTATCACAGTTAGCATATAGTATCTGAACACTAAATCTGTCAGCGTCCCAAATGTTCTGATAAAGATCAGAAAAACTTCCCATCCAAAAAAAAAAAAAAAAATTCTCAAAGCTGCAGGCGCCATCTGCTGGCCACAGTAAATAAGAACATCCAACGTGCTGGTTAGACATAACAGCTACGTTGGTAACAATAATACCACAAATATATGTCTCTTTAAAAGCAGGACAACTGATATGGTCATTATTTCAATAAATAACAATCAAGTCAGGTGCAAACTTGACTCGCAATTAATAAACAGGAAATATTACATATATGCAAGTATGTATATACTGTTTTCATTAAAAATTGAATTAAATAGACTCTAGCAGGTTTGTAAACGGCAATAAGTGATCCCCCCCTACCCACCCCCCCCGCAAACCCC
>JBBPCZ010011284.1:0-15058 GCA_037974445.1 Brycinus macrolepidotus
GAGTTAACTATGGCAAACATGCGATTAATCGCGATTAAATATTTTAATCTACTGACAGCCCTAATATATATATATTTGTATGATACAAATATACGCATATATACATATAGACACACACAGTACTGTACAAAAGTCTTGATCCACCCTTATTTTCTTCGTATTTTGCTATTAAACTGTCTTATCTTTGGCATTTTGAGTAGATTACATGAAAGAAATGGGAACAAATGTTTTACTGTTACAGGCTGCAAAGTGCCTAAAGATACAAGGCGCCTATATAAAGGTGTTCCAACCACTCAGCATTCAGCACCACTAGTATACTTATCACCGCTCTGATCATCTGGAATCATCTGCACCTGTTTCTTCACTGGTTCAGGCCTTAAGTTAGAGGTGCTTTGTTATACTTGAATGATTCATACATAGGTCACTGTGTGGCTTAACAAACAAAAAATGTTTAGCTGAAACTGGTCAGGTTCAGGGACTGGACTGAAAATGAGAGTCTTTGAAGAACTCTCATTCTGGAGAACTGTTCCTTAAGACTACATTAAAAAATAAAAGAAAGTCTGTCTCTCTGGAAGCAGTATGTGAAGAAATGAGGGGTGGCCCAAGACAGTACTCTGTATGTATATGCCCCTCTTGTCGACTCTTGGCATTGGGCATGGTGACCCTTGGCTCATGTTTGGCTGCTCCAGATGCTCCCATTCTACTGGTTGTACTTTCCAATAGAGATTATACTGCTAATGAGAACCTGTGTCAGCAACACGTGCACCTTAGGTAGCTGAATTCAGTAGTTAGAGATTCTGTCTGGATACTTTTGGACAGGCTGTAAGCATTTGACTACTCTAACAAGTTTTAACACACAATAGCCCTTTAGCAGTTAGCAGCAGTTCAGCGGCATCTTTTATTGATATGACAACATTATTGATGCTGTTTGTGAGATTAAAGCAGAAGACACAAAAAGTTAAACTGACTCCTTATAAACCAAACGAAGCCAGTTCTGGGAATAAGGTCACTGGTGCATGAGGATTGGGATATTGGCAGACTGCTGACATTGTCAATGATATAATGGGGAGACGTTTGCTGGAGACATAATTGCTGTAATAACATAGACTGCTCAGTTTGTCCTGTTGTTTGTTGAAGGCATGAACTTGTTTCCTATTGTCTAATCTATTGGACAGTGTATTATGGTCACCACTTGAAAGAGAAGAGCTGGGTCACCTTATGAGGGTTTTTAGCTTGTGAGTGGTGTTTTGGTCATATGTATGAAGTAGTTTGTCCAACACCAAAACATAATACTCTGTACCCCAGCATTGCATCCATCAGCCTCATCAGTTTGGCGGAATTCACAAATTTGTGTCCTCTTGTCGTTTATTGACTCTCAGTCTTCTACATTGCACAAACGTGCTATGTAGTATGATCTTTGGAACCCTCAACCCGGTTCCCACCCAACACCCACTACAAAAATGAAATCCAGAGGCTGGAATAGAAAGAAACATCTCAAACAGCCTGCCTTCAAGTATCCATCCTGAAACTTTTGTAGTTTTTCAAAAGTACCACCCACTTTCAAGATACACTACCAGTCAAAAGTTTGGACACATCTTCTCATTCAGTGTTTTTTCTTTGTTTTTATTATTTTATACATTGTAGATTAATATTGAAAATAAACAAAATGATGAAGGAACACATGGAATTATGCAGTAAACAAAAAAAACTAGTTAAATAAACCAGAATATGTTTTGTAATAAGGTAATGATTGACTGTTGTTTTTTTTACTTAGTTAAGTAGTTCTTGCCATACTGTGGAGTAGAACCGTAGTCAGATAGGATTACTAACTATGTACCAACCCTACCATCACAACTGATGGTCCCAAACACATTAAGAAAGCAAGAAATTCTACTAATTAACTCATCAGAAGGAGGGTTTCCAGGTCTTTTAACCAGAACATCTCAGCCTTGGGACTATTGTGGCACTCTGTAGAAGTCAAATAGGCATTTTAGGTGGTTACATTTCTTATTGCCCCTTTAACTAGATCAGTATTGGAAGAGTATTCCATTCTATGATGTTGTGACTATTTGTGTGAAAAGTAAATATGTTTACCTCAATGGAATGTTTGTGTGTACAGGTCAGCAATTTTCTCTCCATAAGTTAAATAATCTTACCTGACTGTTAAATTTGCTGTGTGTCAAACTGATTTTGGTAATCCAGTGAAAGTGTCTCTTCTAACCCTGACCTTGTTTCCTTTCTCTTGAACAGGTGCCTTTTTTTGGAATTTGACCCATCAGAGAGCTGCATGTGTGAGTCTCTTCCCAGCTATGGAACCCTGGCCTGTAGTGGCCTGGGTCCTAAGGCTGACTTTCATTGCTGATTGGCTGCAAACTGTCCAGTCAAGAGACTTCACAGAGAAGGACATTATTTTCCTTCATCCCTCAAGCAAGTATCTTTTCCTCCATCTAGATCCCACCTTTAAATGCACAGATATGTTTCCAGAGAAAGCAAGCAAATGCTTGGATTAATTTCAAGGAGGTGTGTTTCACTTACACGGTGGCGGACAACTGCCGTTTTTCCTTTGATCTGATGTGGCAGCGCAATGTTCCCACATTCTTGGTTGATTTTCTCATTCTTGATTTAAAGATAGTTTGGCAAAAATTAGTTTTTTTTTTTCCCCGCATGTAGTCGGTCAGCCAAGATGTGTTTGCTACGTATAACATACTTTGAACCCCAGTACTGGAAATGCTTATAATTGTGGCTAAATAAAAAAATGTAAATATTATGTTTTTACGGATGATTTTGAGATTGTTGATGGACTTTTTGGTCAAAGAAACAAGGAAAAAACAAACACATTTAGTTAGAAGAGTCATTATGGTTTTGAGTTAGTTTTTTTAAATTTACCAATTTATAGATTATATTTTGAAACTCTTTGCATTTTTCTCTTTTTTCTTATCTATTTTGGATCATGTCTATTGCCCCCCTGAAAGGCAGCGCTGTTAATTCTGGTCTGATAATTTGTATTTCCAGGTACTGATAAGCATTTATAAAATGTAGAAATTGTGATTACATGTATCTGGATTAGCACTGCTAAACATTCTGCTCTTCCAGAGTACAATAAATACATGATTAAATATTGAGATATCAGTGAAATCTAAACATTTATCCAATGCTGTTTTTCTTGATTTAAAGATATCTTGGTAAATGAAATTTACCACAAATTTAGTTTGTCAGCCTAGATGTATTTGCTAGGGATGGATATAGTTTAACTGATACCGATATCAATCCTGATACTGCATATTAATTCTACTCTCCATAATTTGGTGCAGAAAATAGAGATGTCATATTAAAAGGTGTGAAAAGATTCATCAGTTAATTTATTGTGATTGTTTTTTGGAGAAATATGGATCTAAATGAGTACTCAGTACCCATTCATAGTGTTTACTGGTTTTAGTTTTCCAGGACAGAAAAACAATGCTAAGACAATAAATTAACCTTATTATGGCTTTTTGGTTTTTTTTTCTTGGGCCCTCTTTTGAGTTTTAGGCTGATTATTTTTTCAAGAACTTTGGATTTCTTTGACTGGATCTGTTAAGGTGTGTAACTTAGTTGGCAGTAACTTGGTTGAATAGCGGATGTTGATTTAAGTATAGCTTTTCTGGTTTGAAGATCAGATGTGGAGTACTTGAGCACTAGTGTACGTCGCTCTGGATAAGAACATCTGCTAAATGCCGTAAATTTAAATGTAAATGGGTAAAACTGAAGGCCAGTATTCATAGTACTTCATGACAACTGACATAAACCTGCATAAATATTTTAAAAGGTTTATTCATCATCATCATCAGTTGTCATGAAGGCTGCTTTAGTCAATTTTGATGTAATTTCACAACATGACACTTTAGAATAACCCTTTAGAAATGTTTATGTAAATGCCTTATGAGTAATGATTTCATTACACATAACCTAACACTGATTTTAGCCCTGATTTATAGTCATATCAAGTCTGTACTGGTTGGCTCTAGTCTGGAGATTCCAGGGCAGGCAGAGCTGTCGGTTGGGAGAGAAAATGGAGTAGTGTGTGCGAGGGGATTAGACTCAGATTTGTAGTGGCCCCAAATTTTGAATCTGATCCAAGGATTTATGTAGCTCTTTGGCACAGCCATCACCTCAGTCGCCACTTTTATGGAGGTCCGGCTCACATTCAGATGGGCCTGTACAACCAAAAACTCCACTCAGCTCTGTAAAGGCACTTTTCTCCAAAGTTTATGGCTGGTCGTCCCAAAACTGCGTCAATGGAGTCGAACCATTAAGCTGGTTTTTCTGTCAGAGCTGCTTTTGATATTGTGGTCTTTTTTTATTTATAGTCTTGTTTGAATCTTTTGGGTTTTTTTTTTCATTATTCTTTAGCTGTGCGACAAATTCCTAACCAAGCTAAATTATGAGCAATGTCCTGGTACATCTTCGTGTTTCTCACAGTGTTAAAGATAAATTTGTTAGTGTCATAGAAAACTCCCACTGAAATTTATCTTTAGCCCAAACAGACAGTAGTGCTTGTATTTTGTCAGCTTCGCGGTTGTTAGTTTTTTTATCTCCATTGTTGCTTTTTTGTGCGGACAGTAAAAAAAAAAAAAAGCAATGGTCTCTTTTCATGTTGTGATGACATTTTGACCAATCAGAAAGCAATGATGCAGTCAGCTCAGCTGCAACCCCCTTTCAGCCCTGCCATCGAGCAGCTCAGGTTCGGTTCCGGTACAGGTAACTTTATTTGTAATGGAAAAACATTTGTTTGCAGTACAGCATGGTTCCTTGTGACAGTGGAAGAGTGGCATAAATAAATCAGCAATTTTAATTGATTACACCCTTGCATTGAATGAGGCTTTGCAGAATCCAGCATGCAAGCAGAGCCCCCACAACCCTAAAAAGCATCCGTGGGATTGTGTAAGGCACTATATAAATGTACCTTATTATTATTATTATTATTATTATTATTATTGGGCATATTATGAACTCCAGTAGAGAGTTCTTTTTATTGTGGCTAATTGTAAAATGTAACTATTTTTTACAGATAATTTTCAGAATGTTAATGGACTTTTTGTAACAAACAATCAAAAAACAAACAAAAATGTTTGTATTAAACAATACTTTGCAAAACTTCACATTTTTATCAACGCTAAACATGCAAGATGCTCAGTTTACATGTTCCCTATTAGAATTGTTAAGAATATTTCATATTTATTAGTGGTTTTTTATCTCCTTTGGATCACGTCTGTGGCCCCTCTGGATGGCTGCCCTGTTGGCTCCACCTCTGATACGGATATGGTCCGTATTTTTTCCAAAAATGTGTATCTGCTGATGCTGATACAGTTTAGAACTTTGGACTGTGTGTATCTGGATTAGCACTACATAAACATTCTACTCTTCCAGAGTGCAATAAATACATAATCAAATATCAAAATATCAGTCAAATCTAAACATCTATCCAATGCTGTTCATTTATTTTTAAGAATTAAAATGTGATTCCCAGATTCCCTTTTGATCATGCATCCCTACCCAGACTGCCAGACTGATGGCATGGAGTTATATTATGTATCTTATGCATTTCCGGTTGCTGCCAGTTTGATGCTTCCAGATGCTCTGGTTACAGTGGCTGTAAATTCACATAAAAGTATTCTTGAGGAATCTCACAGATTTATTAGCGCTTACATACTGGCTGGCAGTTTACTCAGTTCTTTTATCTTTTAGGTTTTGGTGGCCAAAGGGAACAGCTGCTGTAGATAAGCATGGAAATCTCCACCTGCCTGCTGCTGAGATCACGCTGTAGCATGCGGCAGGTGGTATTTCTGTATTGTGGGCTGGACACTATTGAAACGAGTTTATCGCACCTCAGCGGGTAGTCATGGCTGTTAATCTCATTAATGTGAGGGGCCGTACTCTTAAAATAGAGGTTCTTTAATGATTCTTGTCTAGAGTTATTTGTTCTAGGAACAGATCTTTAATTAGTATAAAAACTTTACAGTATGAAGAGGTCCTTTAAACCATAGTTTCTTCATACTGACAGACCATAAAGAAGCATTTAGGAAACCAAAAGTGATTCCTTGGTTGTGCAACTTACTATATGTGTATACAAACACACACACACACACACACACACACACACACACACACACACAACTACATTAGTGTATGAGCTAGTATATTAGTTTGTTTTACACTGCTTGTAGGTTGCAGATCTGTTCTTAAGACGAATTTGGAAATGGTCTATGGAAATGATTTGCATTTTTGCTGTAGCTTGTTTCAAATGGGAAGTAATGTGATTGTAATTAATAATCAATAATATAACTGAAGTTAATTAATAATCAGTTACAAAATTAGTACATTCATAAATAAATTGATAAATTAACAAATGTTTTAGTGGATGGGGGAGAGGCCCTTATAAGCTACTAGTTAAAAAAAAACTAAGTGATCAGAACAATGCTATTTACTACATATGTGAACGCAGCCACATTTGTCTCGGAGACCTGCCTCATGTACTGGATTGTAGAAGCATCATTTTCCATGTCTGCTGGATTGTCGCGGTGCATGGGGGGTTGCCAGTGACATCTCTGTGATCTTCTGATCCCTGGCCAAGTTCAAGGTCACAGCTGGCACAGCAACTGCGCTAAGATCCCCAGTCACAATCTCTTTGTGTAGGACCCGCTGTCAAGCCCTTTAATGTGAAGAGAAATTTTAAGATCATATGATTGTGGGCACTCTGGGGTTGGTTAGTGCAGCATCCAATGCCTGAGGGGTCCCCCACCCACTGATGACTATCTATTTGGGCAGGCAGTGCTATTCAAGCATGCTTTTATCATTTCCATTCTCCTTATAGCCTGAAGTGCTGTGGGATCAAAATATGTACCAGATCATTAGTTAGTTGACCAAGATACCCATTTCTTTTCTTTGGGCTTTTCCAGGTTGCACCAGCCTCAGCAGTTTTATTTTATTTAGTTTAAAAAGTCAAACATCCACATGCAGTTTTACTTTTGCCCATTTATTTTACAAAATTTTGCATGTAAGATTATATTATTATTGGTTAGTATTATTTATTTTCCATTATTTTATTTTACACTTTCTACCTCATTTGAAGACAAAAGGTGTCTTTTCAACTGTGTGAAACCTTCATGTTGTATGAACCAATAGAAATGCTCAAAATCCTTTAAGGATGCGGGGGATTCATAGGGGAGTCGAAAACTGGTTTGAGGTGCGTGGTATGAAACACAGGGTGAATGCGTAGGGAGGAAGGCAGCTGGAGCCAGTAGGTGACAGTGTTAATCCAGTGGGTGATATGGTAGGGGGCGATGAAGCACAATCGTCCCGGGGGGTGTAGATGACGATGTTAAGCGTGTAACGGCGATTGGCCTGGAGGATGGAAGCCCGGGCTTGAGACCAGAGCCGACAGTATGTCAACCTCCTGTTCTTGGTGTTCTAACATCAGAGGCTGGAAACCGTAGCATACCTCAAATGGGTTGAATCCGGTGGCGGTGGAGACATGGAGGTTGTGTGACAGCTGCGCCCAGATGAGGTAGCGGGCTCAGGAGCGCTGACGATTGGCGACAAAGCATCTCAGGTAGCGCTCCAGCTGTTGATTGGTCCGGTCCGTCTGACCATTAGTCTGGGGGTGGTATCTGGAGGAGAGGCCGGTGGTGGTGTTGATCAGATGGCAGAAGGCCTTCCAAAATGTGGCGGTGAATTGGGGCCCTCTGTCCAAGACGATATCCTTGGGGAACCCATGCAAGCGGACTACATGCTCTGATATCAGCTCGGCCATTTTTTTTTTGCTTATGGGAGTCCCACGAGGGCCACCAAGTGAGCAGCCTTGGAGAAATGGTCAGCAGTGGTGAAGATGGTGTTTTTCCCATCTGACTCCGGCAGACCGGTGATGAAATTCTCAGTGATGTGCGACTAGGGGCGCCGGCGGACAGGGAGAGGTAGGAGCTCCCCCGGGGAGGCTGATTGGGTGTCTTCACCCTGGCGCACACCGCACACACCCGGACAAATTCCTTGATGTCCTGGTTCATGGTGGGCCACCAAAAAGCTCGCTGGAGGTAGCTAGTGGTTCTCTTTTCTCCAGGATGGCCCGTGAGGGTAGAGGAGTGGCCCCAAGTGATGAGTTCTGCGTGCAGGGTGGCGGGCACGTAGAGTCATCCGGGTGGGGTGTCTGCCGGAGCGGCTCCCAAGGTCTGCGCCTGGTGAACGCTGTGTTCCAATTCCCAATGCAGTTGGGCTTTGATGAGGTGAGGAGGAAGGACAGGCACGGGGTCCACCCGGGGGCTGCTGGTGTCGTACTGACTCTATAAAGCATCAGCCTTGGTGTTCTTAGACCACAGGCGATAGGAGAGCTGGAAGTTAAACTGTTTGAAGAACAGTGCCCACTGCGCCTGTTGGGGGTTCAGCTGTTTAGTTTGTTGGATGGTGAGAAGATTCTGGTGGTCCGTCCAGACCGTAAATGGTTCACTGCCGCCCTGGAGCCAGTGACGCCATTCTTTCAGGGCCCACTTGATGGCCAGCAGTTCACGGCCCCCCACACCGTAGCGCTGCTGGGTGGGGTTGAATTTCCTGGAGAAGAAACTGCACGGGTGCAGTTTCTGGTCTGGACCTCGCCCACATCCGAAGCGTCCACCTCCACAACAAACGGCTTGGCTGGATCCAGATGAATGAGGATGGAAGCGGAGGTGAACAGGTGGCAGAGTTTGTGAAAGGCTTGGACGGCTTCGGAGGTGAGGGTAAAGCGCTGGGTGGAGGGGCGAGTGAGAGCAGTCAGATGTGCTGCAATTGAGCTGAAGCCCCGGATAAAGTGACGATAGAAGTTTGCGAACTCCAGAAAGCACTGGAGCTGCTTAACCATACTGGGTAGGGGCCAATTATGCACAGCCTCCAGCTTCTGGGGGTTAATGGCCACACCCCGGGAAGAGATGACAAACCCCAAGAATGTGGTGGAGAACTGATGAAAAAGCAGCTTGCAGTACAGTTGGTGGACCCGCAACCTCTTTAAGACTGCCCGCACATGTTGGACGTGTTCAGACAGGGTGTGAGAGCAAATGAGTCGTCTAGGTAGCCGAAAGCCCAGTGGCCCAGCATGTCCTGCAGCGCGTAATTCGTAAACTGTTGGAATGCGGGACTATTGCACAGACTGAAGGGCATAACCAGATATTCATAATGGCCTGTGGGAGTGATGAAGGCCGTGTTCCACTCATGCAAATGAGGTTGTAGGCGCTCCTTATGTCCAGTTTGGTAAAATAGGAAGCACCTGGGCGTCCAGGGCGGTGTTAGTCAGTGGAAGAGGCGAACAGTTTTTTATGGTGATTTTATTGAGCCCCCGATAGTCGGCACTGGAACAGAAGCCACTGTCTTTCTTTTTCACAAAGCAGAACCCCGTGGCAGGGGGAGAAATGGAGGGCCTGATGGTACTTTGGCGTAGCGCCTCCGCTACATACTCCTCCATAGCTTTCTGTTCTCCCTCAGAAAGGGAGAATAAACGGCCGCGGGGTGGAACCGTGCTGGGCAGGAGGTTGATTGCTAGATCATAGGGGCAGTGGGGAGGCAACTTGACAGCGCGACGCTTGCTGAACACCTCCGCCAGATCACGGTATTCCTGGGGGATGACCTTCAGGTCGATGTCGGGGAGCTCAGACACCCTAGAACATGCCCCAACCATCGCACGGAGACAGAGCTTGTGACAGGTCGGGCCCCACTGGAGAATTCGATTCTGGGTCCAGGAGATGAGGGGGTCATGCTTCAGGAGCCAGGGGTGACCGAGGATGATGGGTGGGGAGGAGAGGGAGGTGACTAGGAACTTGTGGATAGACTTGTGACGGTCAGAGATGGATAGGGTAAGAGGTGAGCTCCGATGGGTGATGGGGCTGGTGGCGATGGGCCGACCATCGACTGCGGTGATGTTAACCAGCTGGGATAACACCTCAAACGCCACCCCCAGTCGAGCAGCATAAGCCTGGTCGATGAAATTGCCCGCTGCACCCGAGTCAACGAAGACGGAGACCTCAACCCATTCATGGCTTAACTGGAGGTGAAACAGTCGGTAGGGTGGAAGAGATGGTGATGGGACCAGGTGAGTGTCCCCTATGATTCACCTGGTCTGACTGGAGAGGACAGACTGATCATGTTTAGGGGAAGTGCAGTAGGCACAGAGGCCTTCGCGGTAGCGTCTGTCCTGCTCCTCCGCAGTCAGAGAGGTGCGCCCTAACTGCGATCCGTCGCGTACCTAGAAGGTTGAAACTCAAACACTAGATTTAAGTTGGTGATGAATACATCGCACTTCCCGTCTACGCCGTTCCACTTGTCCGGTAGTGCTATCTGGGGTTCTGGAGGAGATGAAAGAGGGGGAGAGGTCACTGCCTGCGGCTCTCTAGGCTCGGCGGCTAACTCCCAGTAGGCGTCCTTGAGAGACGCAAGCTGTTGTCTCAGCTGGGTGACCTCTCCACAAGCCACCAAGGATTCCTGGAGAGCGAGACTCAAGCTCACAACCTCATGATTCAGCCCATCGATCTCGGCTGCCTACCGAGCCACGGTGTCCCAGAGCGAAGCGAACTCCGCTGGGTTCACAGCATGTCCTCAGTCATTCTGTCAGGAATGAAGGCGCTGGCTGTTAGCCCAATGTAGTGTGATCGGTGAACTCACAAGTGGAGTGACGTGAGAGAGCAGGTGAATCACGCACTTTACTCTAAGAACGCTCTCGCTCGAGAGTAGAGATTCCCACCGGGAACCCGCGTTCTTATTCACACACACAGTCAAAAAGAGAGAGAAGGATGGAGTAGATTTGAGTTGAGGATGAGGTTGAGTTGGCATGGGCGACTCAGTGAGTGGTGCAGGTAACCCTCTCACCTGTTTATATACCGGGTGACGCAGTTCATTTCCGGGACCTGGTAGCGGCCACGTGACCGGTGTGCATGACACAAACTGGGGAACTTCCATGTAAGGAGTTGTTTTGCCGTATGACGACAATTTACCATTTGTCGTAGGCCTCACTAATTAGACACCACTGCCAATTAGATCACTCTCCCTACTATTCATCATCCAAACAATTGTGTAATCGTTCAATTTTTATTTCCCTTTTTTGTCTCAAACAAAAGAAGGATAGTCACATAAAAATGTTTTGTATGCTCACACACTAAACTTCAGCTCATTAACTGATGTATGAGTTGTGTGTGTTTTGTTCATATTAATAGCATGCTACAACGTCCGTATAAAATATTTAAAAAAATTCCTTGGCCTACCAGATGGCTGATAGAGGGAAATTATTTAATAATTAACATTTTAAAACATAACATTCATTCCCCAGTCCATACAGTCCATATATGAAAAGTAAGCACAAACGCCAACCTATTTGGATATATCTATTTATTTGATGTATAGCAGGTTAACCCCGCCCATTCACACTGAAGTTATATGGAGTGTTTTCAGTCAGTACAAGGCAGACAATCTGTGCAGAGGTCATTTACATATCTGTCTTAAAGGCACAGTAACAAAACGGCCTAAGGAATGAAGACAAGTTTAAACCACATAAACATCATAATATCCTCAGGGGGAAAAAAAATTGAAAAAAATGATAGGATATGGGCCAGAGCCACAACGGAGTCTCAAAAACTTCATCTCACACATCTTAAATCTCTCAGAATGCTTAGAAAGTGCTCAAGGCAGAGCCCTATATGCCCAATGAGAGGTCAAATACATGATCATATGGAAGATAATATAATTGAATTATCAGGTGATGTGTCCAGTACCTCTTGTAACACTAGGGAACGAGTGTTTTTAGATTTTAGCACAAAGAGCTGGACCCCGCATGATCAGTTTTAGCAGTGTGTCGGCTTTCCGGGATTGAGCCGGAGATATCTGTGTCAGCTCAGTGCCGTGTGTGTGTGTGTGTGTGTGTGTGTGTGTGTGTGTGTGTGTGTGTGTGTGTCCTTAGCTGGAGGGGATTTGGTCGGAAGAGAAGATAGGCATCAGCAGACAAGAGCGAAAGGTCCAAAAGCAGAGAAAGTCACAAAGGGCTTAATGGGGTGAAGTACAGTGGTTGATTTTTGCCTTTAGCGTTTGCGTAACCTCCGCCCTCTAACTAATGAGCCTGAAGGAAAAACCGGCAGAAAAACGCATGAATGTGCTGATGGCTCTCTGATCTCCTTAGTCTTTTGTTTAATCACAGCAGATGGAAAGCATTGACTCTTTTCCCACTTTAGCAGATATGAAGCAATTCTTTCCAAGTGTGATGTTAGAAGCTGAAGAAATACAGCAAGGGTAATTAATTAATTCATTCATTCATTATTAATTATTGAGATGATTCAGGTTCAGGTACTGGACTGAAAACAAGAGTCGTTGAAAGACCTTCAGGAAGCCTGGAGAACTGCTCCTCAAGACTACATGAAAAATAGAAGAAAGTCTGGCTTTTTGGAAGCAAAATATGAAGAAATGAGGGGTGGCTCAAGACTTTTGCACAGTACTGTAATATTGGGACACCTTACTAACCTGTGAGTAATCTTTAATTGTAGCAGTTGCTTCAGCAGAGGTCAGCAGGGGCATGAAATTGAAGGCTGAACATGACCCATACCAGCAGTTTGATTGGCCTGACCCAAACCGGCCCGGCCTGCCTCGTCCTGCTAAATTAGAAGCCCAACTCAAACAGAGATGTTTTATTACAGACAGAATTTCATAGCTTTACTTTTACTGAAATTCTACTGTTGGGACAAACTGTTTTTCCTCATCTGTAATACACTCACAGTGTTTAATATCAATGTGTCCTCCAGTCATTCACCTCCGTGTGTTAAAGTTCCTACTGTTGCTGCTACTTGCAGAAATGCTTAACTCACTCCACTCAAACTGAACAAGCAAGGAGAACGATCCACTGTGACCTTTTCGCCACACCCCGCTCATCAGCCCGGGGGTACATTCACCCCTCCTCAAACTCCAGAGTCATTCTAAAGCCAGAGAATGTTTAAAGAAAGAGAAGAAACATGTGGGCGAGAGAGACATTTCCATTTTAAAACATCACTCATTAGAAAAAAATCCCAAGCCTGATGATATATGGCCCATACCTTGTTCGAAACCTGATCTTTCGTCGGTCCCATCAGTCTTAGGTCGGGTAGTTGACCTCCTAATGAAGAGTTTTGCCTCAGTAACAGTATTTAAAACACATATGTGTACCAAAGTTATTGACCCAAAGGGGTTCAGTGATGATCTGGGCTGCACAATATATCACATGAACATATAATACATATATGTTCATCATATCAATAAACCTTAATCGTTATCACAATATCTGTCTCAGTAATACTGATATGGCAAAAGGCTGCAATATTCAAATAAGCCTCTAACCAATTACAGTGTTTCTGACAGGGTGTCCAATCACAGCTCCAGGTGAGTTACTGGGTGTTTTGATGAATCGAGGTCTTCGTGAAATCCAAAAAGACTCTAATTTTTAACCATTAAAGGTGTTGGCAAATCAGTGCATGAATGGGTGGGGCTAAACTGCTGCAGCCAGAATAAGGAGATATATTTAAATGTGTTGGTTTTGTAAAATCACAAAAAACTGTGATTTGAAAATGGCCTGTTTTTTTATAGCTTACTTTTTAATACATGGACTGTATGGATGGGAGGAATAAACCATTTGACACAATATTTACAGACTTTAAGCCTTTTTAAATTCAGAAAAGTGATGAAATGGGCCCTTTAACATCTTGAAAGGCGTCATGGTCCCAATATGTAGCAGTAAAATCTCAATTTTGATATTTTGTCCATATTGTGCCATGATGAAACAAAGTTTGTCCAGAGATCATTTGAACGGATTCCTGAAGCAATTGATGGGTTTTGGGTGATAGGAAGATAAGGCTTTAAGAGTTTGTTAAAATATGAATTAAAGTGTCCTGTTGGAATACAAATGTTTAATACAAAATGCACACATTAATAAATATGAATATGAATTTGACTTCACCAACTATGATATATTCAAAAGTCACTCAAATGTCTATATGGACCAAGGAGTTTATATAGATGCCTGATGTAATTTGTACTTGTACTTGTATGCTTATTAATATGCATGGAAATAAATTTTTAGCCATTAATTTTAGCCATTAACCCGTTTTTGCTCTGTTCACAGCGACTCCGTACCCAGGAGGGTTCAAGTGTTTCACATGTGAGGAAGTGGCTGACAATTATGAGTGCAATCGCTGGGCGCCTGACTTGTACTGCCCACGAGGTGAGTTTTATTATTTTAAATTAAATGTAAATATTCAAAATTTTAGTTTATTTGGACCAACAATAATTTATTATATGGGCACCATTTTTAAATAAAGACTACCCTTATAAAGGTGTTATAAATGGTTTATTAAGACTTTATTAATCGTTGTTAATGGGTAGATAATAACTTTAAAATTCACTAATAAACAGTCATTTGCCCAAAAAGGTTTTGCACTCTTGTATAATTGTGACAAATGAATTTTTGAACTGTAGCATCACTCATAAATGTTAAGTAAGAAAAGAAAAAAATGTAGTAAATATTAATTGAATTAACCCATTTTTACAATTGTACTTAAAGTATTACATGAATTCAGCCCATCAAAGTCAATCAAATCAAATGAAAGAATGAACTGTGCTTTTCCAGGTCTTGTGCGATTTCCACCTGGAATGATGATATCCAGAAAAATTAAGGCTGTTTTTTAAATCTGTAATTAAAACTGGATAAATAACATTGCTCAGCTTTTTTTTGATGATTTCAACATTGTGGAATAAATTGCACATTTTCTCATTAGTTTCTGGGCTCAAATATTTGCATTTTGGGCGTGTCGTTCACTTGTTTTTATTTCTATCTCTGCACTGTTGTCCCCCCTTGGCTATGGTATCTGGGGTGCACTGTTTAATTTGTAAATCGGGAGGTCCTGGAACACAGAGGGCTTGCTATTCTGGCAGGTCAGGGACAGAAAAAAATGTTTACATGTTGAAGCTTTCACTTAATTTGTCATTCTCTCTCTCTCTCTCTCTCTCTCTCTCTCTCTCTCTCTCTCTCTCTCTCTCTCTCTCTCTCTCTCTCTCT
>JBBPCZ010011355.1:0-15056 GCA_037974445.1 Brycinus macrolepidotus
TTGGGAAGTGGAGACAGCAAAGGATTTGGTTCTGTGGAGGTTCTGTAAGTGTCTTTGCATAGTGCTCGTGTTAGCCGTGGTGTATGCCCCCCCCATCTACCTAGCGATTTGCATGAGGGAAACACGTGAGACGCCCAGTGCATCCACCCTACCCATTGTAGACCCCCTACATAAAAAATCTTTCCGACGCCCCTGTTCAGATGTCATGCTGACTGCTGCTGAATGCTGCTTCGCGAGACTGCTCTTCATGTGACGAGAAATATTGTCACATTTTGAGATCTCGTCCCACCCCTAGCGAACACACTTTCAGCCGGCGTCTTATTGCTTAGACTATAATTGATTTTAAGGGTCCATATTCCATTTTTCTTGTATTTTCTTGTGTATCTTATAAATCTATGTATAACTCTATCTACATATCTGTCCCTCTCTCCTCTAGGTCCAGAGGAATTGCTGTCTAACTCTGTGTAACTTCAGTATTCCTGAAGAACTGGAGTTTCAGTACCATCGGGTGAATCTCCTGCTGTTAAAGATTCTAGAGCCGGCCCGACAGGACGAGTCTATACAGCGCATCGCTGTGCACCTCTGCAACGCCCTCGTCTGTCAGGTCGACAACGACCACAAAGAGGCCGTCGGCAAGATGGGATTTGTAAAGGTGTTATAAAAGTTACAATAAGGAACATTAACATAATTACACTTTTATTGTGGTTTTAAACTATTTTGGGCTAAAGCGCAAAACTAATCTAACTGTGAAACTTATTTCTGCTACCCAGATTATAGCAGAATTTTGTCTGCTATTTAGTAGTAGATTCTGAAAGGTCAAATTCATATTTAATTATAGATCATTAGCTATTCTAGACAGTGTTAACTGGCTAGCCTCCTAGATGCTAAATATCTGGTTGACCGTTACAGTGCTGGTTTTACTTGACAAACTGCCTAAAATGCATGGAAAAAATGACCCAAAAATATTTTAATGTAATGATTTTTACTTTCACTCTCTGAGTACAATACCCCTGTTTGTATGATATTCTCTTGTGTTTTCTGTTATTGAAATCTTGTTTTTTTCCTCTCTGTTCTCTTATATTATTCCATAGACCATGTTAAATTTAATACAGAAGAAGCTACAAGACAAAATGGTAAGTGTTACCATAAAGAGGTTGCCTTCATTGTAACTTCAGATATAACATGAAACTGTGTTCCTGGCTGTCCACTGCTTCACTTGGTGAATGGGTTCAATGGGTTAAATACAGAGGAAGAATTTCAGGCTGTTCACACTGTGTGCTGTGGTGTGTTCACGTATGACAGAATGGTCACTTTCACTTCACTTCATTTGGTTTCTGACATTGTATGTGTAAGAGCCATTCGTCATTTTTTGTGTTGTAGATACTGGTGTGTCCAGTAGGTGTCACTTTTGGGTAGTATTTGTTGGGTATATAGGTAGGAACCTTCCTTCAGGTGTTAGTATTTCAGAAGGAAAGGTCACATACAGTCACATACATACCACTATAGTACTGCAATATTAAGGAACACTGTGTTTTTACTGGATAAGTAGATTTATCAGCTGTGTGGATTTCATCAAAATGAAAACCCTGAAAGGGTCACTGATATATAACCGCAGTCATAAAATACTGTAAAATGAATTTTGCAAATGTGTGTAGACAAAATTGTGACATACTGTTAAGCTGTTAAGTCTTGAAGTGGCTGACAGTTGCAGGTAGTGAAGAAAGTAATTGATGCACTTACAAGAGATACTTACAATACGGTCTTGATTCAGTACATTTTTCGATTGACATTTTTCATCAAGAATAAAAAGTGGCTGAAAATGTGATTTACTCTAACTTGTTTCCATTTTCAGTTTATCAGAGCATTCAGTGTTATAAAAGTACATTATTTGAAACAAAAAATATGCTATAGTGACACAATTTAAGCTTTAGACACGAGCTTATAAAATAACTTGCTAGTCACAGTACAATTATGATGCAGTACAATGGAATATAATGTGTTGTTACATCCCAAACTTCTACTGTTTATAGTGTAAAGTGTCTATTTGTCATATGTGAGCACACCACAGCGCAAAGTGTGAACAGCACAGAATTCTTTCTCTGAATTTAACGCATCCGACCCATTTAATCCATTCAAGTGAAGCAGTGGGCAGCCAGGAACACAGCACCCGGGGAGCAGTGTGTGGGGACGGTACCTTGCTCAAGGGTACCTCAGTGGTGCCACTAGCAGCCCTGGGATCTGAACCCACTCCCCCTAAAACTCTGCAACCTACTTTTTACGTGTTTTTTTTTTCTTTTCATTTTTTTTATCATTTTGCATGGTCCTATTCAAAGAGGCATAAGCTTCCATTACATGTTAGCTACATTAGCCTCATGCCTCCTGTGCAAAACTGAAGAAGCAAAATTTAGACCATAAGATCTGTGTGATGAGTGTACATTATGTAAAAATTTCAAACATTTCAACCCTTTGCTTTAAGGGTTTGCTACAAAGCTGAGTTCATGAATTAAACCCAGAGCGGCAGTGCTGTTTTTGCAGCTGGCATGAGTAGATGCTGGTATAGTTTTGCTGTACCTGTTACTGCTGTTATTGTGGGCTGGTTAAGCTGGTGCTGATTTTGCGGTTTGCCTCCTCAGTGTGATCAAGTAATGGAGTTTTCTTGGAGCGCTCTGTGGAACATCACGGATGAGACGCCAGATAACTGCCAGATGTTCCTCAACTGCAACGGCATGGATCTGTTCCTGGAGTGTCTGCAGGTGAGACACAGAGACACACAGCATGGTCCTAAAGTTCACATTACTGGGTTGTAGGAGGACAAATCTGATTACTGATCTGTGACACAGATGTGATTTTTTTTTTCAAAGCTATTAAAATATTGAAATTCTCATTTTAACAATAAGATGCTCTTTTCTTGGGCTTTTTGATTTATCAGTAATTATCGTTGACTACCATGGAATCAATAAGTAGAATTTTTCAAAATTTATCCAGTCCTAGTTTTACTTTATTTACATGCTGCCCTGAGTTGCCAGTGTGAGCGACTCATAGTGGAGTGCCGCCACACACAGAAAATCTCATCAAAGACTGGATTTTTCGTGCTTAAATGTAGTTTAATGTTCAGTTGTCTTGAGGTATTTTAAATCAATGTCTGGTTTTGGATTTAACCTCCCTAAAGGCTTTTGTTTACCACTGAAGCCATGGAAATAAGATGTATGAGTTAATCGAAAAATAAAAATGATGTGTTGAGAGAAATGGAACTTATAGAGAAAGCTAAACAACTGACTCACAGGTGTTCAGAGCTACCAGCAATCCATGAGCGCCTAAGGGCTCTATGTAAAAGACATTTTCAGAACGTGCCTGTAAAACTTACAATCATTGTGGAATTGGCTTTGACTTTGTGTCCCTTTTCTGGTGCAAATGCACAAGATATGTAGAATGTAAATTTACATGTTATTGTTAAAACAAAGTATTATTTGTTGATGATTCTGTCCCAATTAATCTATTTTCCAAGGAAGTTTCCATTGTAGTAGAATAATTTATAGCAGTTAGAGAATTATAGGTATACATACTAAAAAATGAAGAATAATGCCTGTTTCAACCCTTCAGAGTTATGTGTGTATTATTAAAGTGTGTATTAGTGGTGTGTATTATTAAAGTCATTTTAAAAAGCTTTTAGATTAGATTTTGTTGTACCAGTCCTGCTTCTATGATGAGATGTTTTCTTCTTTCACTGATATGCTCATGTATGTGTATACAATTTTAGCTTTAACCTGTCTATCGCCACTACTACTAGACATTAACAGCTTTAATTGCAGCATATGTGAAGGCATTACTGAGCCGCAGCCTTTGTGACATTAGAGGTCTGCTCTGTGTGTTCGCCACAGGAGTTTCCAGATAAACAGGAGCTACATCGCAACATGCTAGGGCTGCTGGGTAATGTGGCAGAGGTGAAGGCGCTCAGACCTCAGCTGCTCACCAGCCAGTTCGTCTCTGTCTTTAGGTAATACAGCTTTTATTCTATTTAAACTTAAACTTTAGATACACGTTCAGTCAATTTAAAGGGGAGTTCTAGAGATTAGTAAAGTAAAGTAAAAGTAAAGTGGCCCCTTACAGTCACGCATGAACACATAACGGCACAGCACACAGTGTGAACAATGTGAAATTCTTTCTCTGCATTTAACCCATCTAACCCATTTGGCCCATTTAGCCCATTCACCAAGTGAAGCGATGGGCTGCCACCCACAGGGGGCAGCCAGGGAGCAGTGTGTGTGTGGGGTAGTACTTTGCTCAAGGGTACTTCAGAGGTGCCACTAACAGTCCAGGGATTGAAACTCACAGCCTTCTGACCTCAGGGCAAACTCCCTATCCACTAGGCCGCCATTATTCAAAATCTCTGAATAATTCAGTCTTGGGGGATGTAATTCAGATTACTTAAAATGATTAATTGCAGAAAAACATTTTTTTTCCAATATCTACTATACAAAAATAGCCATTTTCTCTCTCTTACCAGAGATTAGTCACAAAAAAGGGATACTCCATAAGAATTTTCTTTACAGAATGTAATTGAAACCTAAGCTTTATAACCTTTAGTCTGATGAAGCATTTTTTAGTGGAAACATATCGCAGTGATGGAAATGACATCATTTTGGTATTGGAAGCAAAGACATTTTGTTTAAAAAGGAGGTCTGTATCTGCAGAACTAAGATCTTGTGTTAGAACATACATACATTCTATGAGGTGTTCAGGAGCTGTAATGTCTTGAAATAATTAAAAACAAATGAAGTTTTACAATCCATCTTGAAAGTTTTAAGTAACTATCAGTATTTTCAAAACGAGGGTAACATAAGCTCCCTTTCTTATTTTTATTAAGATCTATGCCGCTGCTTTGGATCGTAATGTTTTATGAGGACATGCACTGAAAAGCATTACAGTAATCAGGCCTGCTTGTAACAAATGCTGGAGGTTTCTTTGTGTCCCTCTAGGACAGAAGACTTTTAGCCATATTTCCTAAATGATAATATTTAGTAAATGATCCACTTTAGTGTCTGCATTTATATACAACATAAAACAAATATCAGAAAACAGTTTTTTTACTGATAATGGTAAAGTTAAACTGAACCAGACATACTGGAATATGACATATGACTGGATAATTTCTTCTATCTGGTGCTGAGATCTGATTTCTCTGAAAATTCTCTGAAATTCTCAAGATCTCATTTTGTTTAAATCTCTGTTCTGGTTAGTAACTTGTTGGACAGCAAGGCGGACGGTATCGAGGTGTCGTACAATGCCTGCGGAGTTCTGTCCCATATCATGTTTGACGGGCCAGAGGTGTGGTCCGTAGAGGACCCTGAAAGAGAATGGGTCATGGACAGAATGTGGGATGCCATCCAGAGCTGGGACGTCAGCTCCCGCCGAAACATCAACTACAGGTATATCTGTAATTTCTTAAACTGTACAGTTTCTACATTTTTCTAGTAATTTCTAGAATATTTGTTTTCTAGTAATTTGTTTAATTTCTCTCTCTCTCTCTCTCTCTCTCACTCTTTCTCTCTGTCTTTCTCTCTTTCTCTCTGTCTTTCTTTCTCTCTCTCTTTCTCTCTCTCTTTCTCTCTGTTTTACTATCTTTCTCTTTCTGTCTTTTTCTGTCTGTCTGTCTGTTTCTCTCTCTTTCTCTCTCTGTCTTTCTCTCTGTCTTTCCATCTGTGTCTCTTTCATTTTCTCGCTCTTTCTCTCTGTCTTTCTTTCTCTTTCTCTCTGTCTCTCTTTTTCAATCTCTCTGTCTCTTTGTCTCTCTTTCTCTCTCCCTCTCTCTTTCTCTCTCTCACTCTGTGTCTCTCTCTCTCTCTTTCTTTCTCTCTGTGTCTCTCTCTTTCTCTCACTCTGTCTCTCTCTCTCTTTCTTTTCTAATTCACTCTTTCAGGTCATTTGAGCCCATTCTGCGTCTCCTTCCTCAGAGCATATCTCCAGTCAGCCAGCACTGGGCCACATGGGCCCTCTTTAATCTGGTGACTGTGTATCGTGAGTTCACACATTTACATTCTTACTAGGTTCACACTAGTAAATAGTATTACATGATACAAATTATTGTATTCTGAATATATCATCATGTTGTAATTGACTTGACTATTAAATGTATCTTTAGCAAATTACAAATTAGCCACAAGATTAGTTTAATATCAACTGGAACACCGTGAAGTGAAAACCCAAAAGAACTGTTCTTGAAAATGCCTTTAAATATTTATTTTAAATACCTTGGTTTCAAAATTTTAAAAATAGACAGAGTTTGCAAGATTCTTTTATTGTGATAATGAGATTTCCCCCAATTATTTATTGTATTTAAACCTGCAATAAAGGTTGGAGGGCTTTAAATGCTACTCCTTGAAGCTGGAGGTATAAACAGGGTTTCACTGATCTTGTCTCTCTCTCTTCTCTGTAGCGGGAAAGTACTGTCCATTATTAGTGAAGGAGGGAGGTATCGCTCTCTTGGAGAAAGTTATGGAGTTGGAGTCTTCCCATCAGGAGACCAAGGACATGGCCCGGTACACACATACACACACTTCACATACTAGCACATTTACACAAAGCAGTTCGCATTATGCTCCTCTGGTGATGTATGCTTGGGAATCTGACGCATACAAAAGAGATTTAGAGCATTTGAATTATTCTGTCACTAATCATTCCGTATTTGACCCTGAGCTCTGAGTTTCTTCTTTTTAATTTTACTGCTGGCAGTGTACTGCAGTGGTCAGCAAAAAGTTCAGTCAAGATGTCAGCGTTTCCCAACTTTTGCTTTCATGCTACCATGATAGAATATAAAGAAATATAAATCATTTTTCATTTCTCTGGAAACATGGGTGCTGAACATGTATATAAAAAATAGATGGATGATGGATTTTTTGGTCTGTGTTCTACTGTTGTGTAGTAATGCATTGAATTCTTTCTCAAAGAATCATAATTGAATTCTTTCTCAGAGAATCATAACTGAATTGAATTGTTTCCCAAATGTCATAATTAAATTGAATTGTAAGGTCATTTTAAGATTTATGCTGCCCCTAATTCTTTGGCCAGCTTTGATTTGCTTTTGTGTCCACTGTTGCAGCAAGGTGATGGAGCAGTGTGAGAATTTTAAGGAGGATCCCATGGACACCAGCAGGTAAACACTGAGGACCAGGAGACCCCCATCCCCATCAAATCCTAGACCACCTTGAAGTGTTTGGACTGCTGACCCCGTCTAGGATGTTTGTGCGGATCTCCTCTCTGCAGTTTAATGTGTACTGGCAGCTGGGTGGCTGGGCAACTCTCAATCTGACAAAACTCTCTCCGCCTGTGGCACACAGTTTAGAGAGAGTGTGTGTGTGTGTGTGTGTGTGTGTGTGTGTGTGTGTGTGTGTGTGTGTGTGTGTGTGTGTGTGGTTTGCGGTTTTATTTGTGTTGCACATGAGAAGCAGTATTTGTATCATCCATTAAAGGTCCGAGTGTTTGTTTTGTTATGCCTTCGTTTTTGTGTGTGTAAATGTGTTTGGCGTGAGCGAAAGAAAGCAATTGTGGGTCTTTTTAAGGAACAAAATCCGTATGTTTTTCGCCTCTTTCACTCTGAGCACAAAAAAGAGGACAAAATGCCTACTGGCCTGCTGTCTCATCTTCAGAGAATGTGTGTGTGTGTGTGTGTGTGTGTGGGTGTGTGTGTTTGTGTGTATGTGTATGAGAGAGTGTTTCTTCTATAAGCTTCACTAAATTGCACAGTGATAGTTGTGGTTTGGGTTTGGTCTGTGACATTACAGAACCCAGAACTGACTGGACCGATGATGTCAGGGGTTCAGAAAGTCAGGCTAGCAGGTTCGACCATTATGGATGTCCCATTCACACACAAGTTTGGATGATGAATGAGGACGATCAATGCTGTTTATCACGAAGAGACTTTACTCCAGACTAACTGGAGACTGGAGAACGAACTTCAACGAAAGCCACACGTAAACACACCCTGAGACTCTTGTACATAAGTTGGGAGAATACTCTCATTTTTTTCGTTTGTTCTCAATGTATGTTTATATGACACAATTATAAAACACTCTGTTTGCCATGTTGATTTAGGGAGGCTAAGGCGAGTGTGCATCATCATGGTCATTACTGGTTATGATGACCATTGTTCTTTTATTTTGTTTTTTCTTTCGAATTTCTGAGGACATCTGAAATCTGGTTAGTGTTTTTTGGCTTCATGGTTTTCATGCTATTGGGTTTCACAGTAATATGTGAACAGTTATTTCTATATTAAGCCACAGAAAATAGTTTGTAATGCTTTAAAAGTAGGCTATGATAAATGACTTTACTTCTGATTTAGTTCCATTTCTCTTTGTGCTTACATTGCTGTGAGCAAAAGGAAAAAAAAAGAAGAATTGTTATTCATCAACCTCTCAAACCTTAAATTGCACCTCAAGGTCTGATGATTATGCTGCTAGTTTATAAATCCCTGACTTATTCCACAGCGGACTGTTTTGCCTTTTCAGTGAATAAACTAGTGTATACTTTTTTGGGGGGCTGATATTGGCTTCATATTTACCAGTTTCTGAATTCTAGTTTTTTATTCCACCTTAAATGGTGCAGCAGTTACATTTATTCTGGGATGTAACTGATGCACCATTTAAGGTAAAATGGACAGTTTGAATAAGAAGTCAGTTCCAGCTTCATACTTTTAATTTCTCCTATCTGTGACATGTTAGGAATTGCCACGGATGTTAAAGCTGATGATGGTGTGCTAATGATGATGTATTGTTGAGTCGGTGTTTATCACAGCTTCTGGTTTGTTCTCCCCTCATCATTTTCAACGAAGTGTGATCAGTTAATAATATCAATAAGTTCTGAAACAAGTGATTGTAGAATATTGTATTGATGTGTCCCTATCGACCATGTTCGGCAGGGGGAGAAAACACTTTCGATTCCACACTTTTGTCTCATTTTTAAATCTTGGTGCCAGAAGAGCATCTCTTTCACGTTTGTCAGGCTAGTATTTATTCTGCCTTAGCTACTGTACCGACAGAGCGATTTTCTTTTCTCTTTCGAGCCAAAGTTCCTTCTTTACTCTCAAGTCACAAGTTAAGCTAACCTTGCTGTAACTAGGCTAAATAGTTTCTATGGCTCAAAGCTATTGGCTAGGAGGAAGCGCAAAGTGGACGAATGCACCAAAGGAAGGCTCTGAATGCGCTGTTTCGAAGCGAAAGTTCCCCAAAATCAAATTTACACAGTTTTTTGATCAGCCAAGACATGTTTGGTGTCTGAGGTTTGCTTCCTTACTTTTGCACTATAGCTACAATACTACAGTAAAACTAATGGAAGCAAATACCCTCACAAATTAGCATCATAGTATAACGGTTGTGTTTTTTTCATTGATCCCTACTAGACTTGTGTGACTCACTCTGTATGACATGCTGTTACCTAAAATACTGATAAAAGTAAAGATTAAACACTCATTCCTTGTTACATACATGGAGAAAAAAGCTTCAGGGAGAAAAGAATAAAGAACTAAAGAAGATAAACCTCAAGCACCAAGCATGTCTTAGCTCAATATTTGAAGTAAGGAGGGAAAAGTGTGTTAATTTGATTTTTTGGCTGAACTGTCGCTTTGAACACACTGTCTCAGGCACTGGCCTCTAACCCTCGCACTTTCTCCTCAGTAAAATGTTCAGTTCAGTAAAATGTGGGTTTGTCTGAATGCCTTTTGATAGGTTTATTTCTTTAGAACTGTGGCAATCACAGCACCTGCTAGAATGACTTTGTTGAATGATTTGATTTTTTTCCTCACTGCTAGGGTGGATAGATAAATAAAGTTCCAGAGGGTACTGTGGATACTCCATTGTGTTTGTGTCCTTTTGGCTCTGCAATATCCTTTTTTTTTTTTTTTTTTAATCTCACAGTGCAGTGAAACAGTTCTGTCTTTTAGTGCATTTATGGTTGACTTGACCTTGTTTTAGTTCTTTTAGTAGGTTAAGATGAGCACATTTAAGATATTTGGTAGTTTTTATTCAGCATACTGTGTACTGTATCCACCCCTTGACGGAAATGGGTATATTTAATATATTCTTGTGTCTCTTCTGATTTTTTTCGTGACAATTTTTATACCTTCCTCTGTCAAAAATGGTCAGGTTTATTTGTCAAAACTTCGCAACTTCATTGTTTTGTTTTAATTTGATTTTATCATTAGAAAATGTCTGATTTACATTTACATTGTATGAATTTTAAGAATGGGTCAGTAGAAATGGTCTGAAATGAAATGGAATTAAATCTCATTTCATTTACCCGCATTAGCATGAGGGTAGCTCCACTTTAGATAAGTACCAATTCTGAAGAAAGTGAGTTTTGTTTTTTCATGACTGTGAAATGTAGAAATTTTGTAACACATACTACTATTGTCTTACACGAAGTCATTATAATTATGCTTTTTCCTCCAAATATCCATCAGATCCTATTCTACTTGTTAGGACTCCTCCAAATAATGCAATCAAACGAGTACTGGTAGGGTGTAGGCCCACACATGCTTCCTCTGAGTCGTATGAAGCCACGAAGCCACCACAACACTTTTGAACGGCCGCTAATCTTTGAACTGGACACCACACTTGGAGGAGCATGCTGATGTGGGGAGAGGGAGGAACACCCTACCAGTTCAGAGAGATATGACTCTTGACCATAGATGACTGTGGCATCACAGGGTATCAAATACAAATTATTAAAACAGCTGCACCACTCTGGCCTTCATAATTGTACAGTTTTAAGTGTCACTGTTCTGCTGATGGTGAAAGAATACGGATTTAACAGCTACGGACACTTGCTACATTGGGAAAACGGTTGTATTGTTTTATTTTTTATGCTCTTCACCAATTTGCGTTCATTTGATCAAGTGGGAGCTGTGTGTTCCAGAAGAGTTCAGTGTTATTTTGAAATATTAATTTTGGAATCTGTGTATTGACCTGGGGTCCTTTCTTTTAATCATAAGTGCATTTGTTTGTGTTTATATATATATGCACATATATATACATATAAACATGTAGATACACACACACACACACACACACACATATATATATATATACATATATATATATATATATATATATACCTATTCACATGTCTTTAGCTCTCGTTTCATAAATGGTCCAACATAATTAAATATTTTTACCTAGATAAACAGTTTAAAAAACTGAATTAAAAAAAAATTAATGGTCACAGACTTATTTAAAAAACGTTTCTAGATCCCATTATTTTCAGTCATCACGTGGCAGTGTCTGGGTCTGTGATGTGTTCATCTAATTCAGGAAAAGTGTGGTGGTCCCTGTATTCCACTAGATGGTAGGATTGTTCTGTTTTTATTTTAGTGCACTTCTCAGTCCAATATACTGAACATTTGTTTTTTCCTCCTTTAACACGCCTGTTTCAACACATCAGTCAGTTACCAAGCACCATTACATTAATGCTACAAGATGCATCTCTACTCTTTTTAGAGAGCACATGTCTCTGATGAGAGAGTGTGTTTAGGAAACTCTTGTTTATTATTAAGTTAAGTTGTGATTTTACTGAAATGTGAATGAACTGCCACAGCAATAGAGTTAAGATCATTAATCAGTGGGTGGCTTGGTAATTTACTGATGCACTGGAACACATTTCAAGTTTAATTATAAAATAAGTTATCATACACAAAAGGTCATTCAATGTGCTTTACAGAAATAGAATATAAAATAAAATAGAATTAGAAAATGGGAGAGATAAAATCATACAAAAAAGAAACTGAAAATACAATAGAAGTGCAGATGTCTAAAAGAAGTCAGAAGAATAGTGCAGTATTTAGCAGCTCTTTAAAGCTCCAGTCGGTGCAGGTCTGATTCTGATGGGCAGTTGGTTGGACAGCATAGTGGATAAACAGCATTTCACCAGGTTTAGTTTCAGATCTTCTCACCACTAGCTGAGCAGCTCCTGCAGATCTAAGAGACCCACCAGAATTATATACTTCAAACGTGTGGTAGGGCCAGAAAAAACAACAAATGATGTCTTTTGAAAAACAGATAAGATGATCAGTTGTTATATGGTCTTGCTGAAAGTTTACCACAGCCACAGTACTCCATAAAATAAGACGTTTACTGAAAAAGAAGAGACAATACACACTTCTTTAGGAACAGACAATTTATGGCTGAAAATTATTCCACGTCTAAAATATTAAATTTTATATATGATAAAATAATAAAAATAACCATTTTAAATACCTGCTTTTAAAAAGTCTGACATGCTAAATTAATAAACTATTAAAGAACAGTTTCAGTTGGCCGTTTATGGCTGGGTGGTATTAAATACAAATAAATTAATTAATAAGTGAATGGACTTATTAATGTAACTGTGATTTAGACTGAAAGGTGGTGACAGTTTTAGTCCACTCCCTGTACTCAGAGATGTCAGTAAAAACAAATTTGTCTTCCACATCTGTCCCAGCTGCCTCTTCTCAGCACCCCGAACAACCATCACCAACAGGCCTCCTCCAGAATACCCCTGAGAGAGAGAGTCAGTGATCTTCACACAGACATCTCTACACATTTCTACAAAAGAAAAGAGTCACTGGCTGATCTGGATATTTCTGCCACTGAAGACGTCCTTGTCATTTTCAAAATGTGTGTTTCTCAGACTCGAATGTTTAAGTGCTTAAGATGTATTTCAGCCTTTCCTGAAAAAAAATGCAAATGCCAGGTTGCATGTTTTAAATTTTAACATCCTCTACAGGCACAATTTTATGTATTTGTTTATTTTTTTATTGGAGTTTTAACAACATTTTTTATATATAGATAAACAGGTATATATATGTGTGTATATATATATATATATATATATATATATATATATGTGTGTGTAATTAAAAATGGAAATTGTGAAAAGCTGAAATGGGGATGCAAACTTTTGCACACATACATACACACACACATATATATATTATGTATATATGTATGTGTGTATATACACACACATACACACAATATATTATACGTTTTACATGCTATATTTGTGTCTTTCAACTCTTTGTCACTGCTGTACAGAGAATGTACAGAGAGATCCTCCATCCAAATAATATCTGATCAACAACAGTTGTAAAATTGGGGGGGTAAATATTTTGGAAAAGTTTAGATTTTTGGTATCCCTTGAGCAAGGTACCGTCCCCGCACACTGCTCCCCGACCGTTGTGTTCCTGGCTGCCCGCTGCTTCACTTGGTGAATGGGTTCAATGCTGAGAAGAATTTTGTGCTGTGGTGTGTTCACGTATGACAGAATGGTAACTTTACACTTGTACATTTCCAGTTTTGATCTGGACCAAGTGAAGAGAACTACAGATATAAACACACCCTTATTGTATGTCATGTGTTTTCACCTGGTTGTAACTCTTGTCTCTGTACTAAGAGGAAAGGAAACTGCTGATCGATGCTAATATCTCTTTCAAGATGGGTGTATGTATGTTTGCATGTCTTTCTGAATTCTAGTGCAGCCCTATGGGAAATAAAGTAATACTTTGAGTTGATACGCTCATAAATAGACTAAGTTTATAAATTGTTTATAAATGGAAAAAGGCCATGTTCCCGTGGCCTTCAAATCAGCTGTAACTAAACCAATCCTAAAAAAGATCATGCTCGACATCATTGGTGTCAGACCAGTATCACTTCTCTCCTTCCTCTCCAAAGTAGAATGCTGTATATTACCAACTCAACCTATTTCTATCACAAAATAGGTTTCATGCTCCAAACCAGCCAGGGTTAAAAGCAGCACATTTTACAGAAACTGCACTTTTAGCTGCCGCTGAGGAGCTTCATGCAGCCAAAATACCTAAACTATCTTTGGTTCTAATTTTCCTAGATCTTTCTGGAGCTTTTAATACTGTTAACAATTATCTCCTCCTTGGTTCACTCACCAAACTCAGAATCTCTGGTTCTGGATGGCAATGGATTGTGTTCTACCTTGAAGGTCACAGTTACTAAGTGTCATGGAAAAGTTCTATGTCCCACAAAGGCTCACTACTGGTGTTCCTCAAAGCTTAGGGCTTGGACCCTTTCTCTTTTGCTTATACATCCTTGGTGATATAATATCTTCACATGGTTTCTCCTTCCACTGTTATGCTGACAACACTCAACTCGTCGTCCCCTTTCTTCCTCAGCCCAGATCTCTGCATGTCTGAATGACATTTCCTCCTGGATGACAACGCATCACCTGAAGCTAAATCCCAGCAAGACAAGAGTTCCTGTACACCCCAGGGGATGCATCCCAAAGACCTAACTTGATCGTCACTGCTGTCATTACTCCCATATCAAAAGCACAAAATCTAGGGGTTCGCTTAGAAGAAGCATGGGCTTCCCTGTCCGGTGGGCGGGTGGCTTCCGGGCATGCAGGGCTCGGGTCGCACGCTCTGTCTGCGCCTGTGGGGCCGGCTCCTGACGGGGGCAGGTACGCTGTCGCTGCTGGCCGTCGGGGGCTCCTATCCCACGGTCACGGGGGGCCCATGTCTTGGCCCTCCACCACTTGGGGCTGGCGCGCGGCCTCTCCCGCAGTGTGCGGCCGGGGCCCCCCGGCCTACAGTGGGGTTGCTGGGCCTCTGGGCTTCCTCAGCCTCCCTTGGGCACCGGGGCGGCGTGGTTGTGGCCCCTCGCCCTCATCACAAAACATTCCATGTCAAAACATTCTAGGACAAACTCGGATGCTACATGCGCAATCACGTGTACACATAGTGCATACACACCCGGTTAGATGCATACGAGCACACACACACACGCACATGCACACACGTACATAGATGTACACACGCGCGCACACACACACTCAAGCGTACACATATGCATACATTTAGGTAGTCAGGGTCATGCGTGCATGCACATACACACGCACATACACACACACGCAAACATATGCACACACCCACTTTCACACGCACACATAAGCGCACACATACAGGTAATTGCGTATACACATTCGCAAAACTTCCCAAGACCACAGGCTACTGTTGTGCTGTTACAGTGTTGCTGTTGGCTTGTATTCTGTTCTGTGTTGGT
>JBBPCZ010011384.1:0-15054 GCA_037974445.1 Brycinus macrolepidotus
CGGGCAGCCAGGAACACAGCGCCCGGGGAGCAGTGTGTGGGGACGGTACCTTACTCAAGGGTACCTCAGTAGTGCCAGTAGCAGTCCTGGGATTCAAACCCACAACCTTCTGATCACAGGGGCAACTCCCTAACCACCAGACCACCAGCTGCCCCCACGCAGACAGCGTAGCAACAGCTGCAATGCAAGAATGCATTTGTGGGTGGGGCATGCATAGGTCAGTTCTTTTTCAGATCTTGGCCAAAAAAGGTTCTTTAGAGTGATCCCACTGAAGAATAGCTTTTGGTTTTCTAATGAACTTTTCAATGATGCTTCTTCAAAGTTGTGAGTGAAAAAAACATTTTAAAGTGTAAAGAACCTCCTTCCGTACAAATGAAAGGGTTTTAATAGAACCACATGTCCTTGCTAAGAACCGTTTTTAAGGGTGTGTGGACTTCTCACAGATGACTTAAATTTTAGTTCCATGGTATTTCTAGAAATAGTATAACAGTAATAACGATAAGCCTAGAGTTTAAAGGGTTAATAGTACTTACAGTAAGTGCAGTGGTAGTGAACACCACTGATTGTACGGCTTTCTTTATTTAAAGGAAGGGGATTTCAACGGCCGCCCCCTCGGGTGACCATTCTTTGCACACTTTGGTGGTTTCCCAAATCAAATCTATGTGACTCAGCTTATCCCTGCTTTAACTAATCTCTAAACTCTTCTTGAACTCAGCCAGGTGTGTTAGATTTTGGAGCAACATTACAGGAGAGCAGTCAGTACCTTTGACCGTGTAAGGGACTAGGCCACATGGCAATGATACAAAACGTCAGTCATCTCAGGTCTGCATGCTCTGCACTCGTGCTCCTGAAACCCGCAAATCTTACATCCTTTACCACAGCATCCTCTGAGAGCTAACTTAACTGCCGTAGGTACATACGGTGTTTACTTCACAAAGACAAAGACATAATGAAAAAAACAATACGACTAAAGTAGATGTGAAAGGAGTTGACAGAGGAACCTCTCTGCTGAACTGAAAGAAGGCCAAGTCTCTGATTTTGGTCCAAACAAAAAACATAATCGGAACCGAAAGCTAGTTCTGCACCTTAGAGGAGGAAGAAAATAACATATAGTGTCTTACCTGTCTATAAAAACAATTAAAAAAAACACTGATCACAGATTAATAGAAAGTGGCAACAGAATTAAAGGTCTATTTAAAAAGTAACAGAAGTTTTGGACGGTGGTAGAATGTGACTTTCACAGTTCTTATTACCAAGAGCAGCTCTTTAAGAACATCTCTTCAAACTCTGATAGAATAAAGGCATCGCAAAGGGTGCTTTGTAGTGATGCCACAGGATCAAGAGTCTTTCAAGGACCTTAAAAGATCATTCTTCAAAGAACTAATTTTGTAAAAGAGAAGTGTGAGTGCGAAGAACCTTTTAAAAGAACTGCATAATGTGGAGGTTCCGTACTAAATAAAGCTTTTTTACCAAAACCTTACGTCCAAGCCAAGAGCCCTCTAGGAACCTTTACATTTGAGAGTTTAATGTATTACCAAATGGGTTAAGAGACACATAGTGGTTTGTTTGGCTATTTTATTTGAACCAAGATTATTTGTTTTTGTCCAACACATTCAGAGTTTTATCCCATTAGTCTCAGGTTAAATTCCTCCACACTGTTAAAATTGGTAACAAATGGGTACAAATTACAGTACATTGCATTTTAACATGCATTATACTGCAAACTACAGAAACTTTGCCATATTTGATAGGATTTAAACAGGAATTCCCCCAATTATTTTAAATGTCTGTATAATTCAGTCATTGATATGTAATTGGTTTAATTCAGAGCAGTTTGATGTGAAATCATTGCAGAGAAACTTTACAGTGGTGGTGGCTGAAACAGGTCACAAAGTCTACAACACAAATAAAGCCATTTCACTGATCTAAAGCCACCAGTGATTCTGACTTTCATATGTACTGGCGTACTTCTTTGCTGTTTTGCCCTCCATCACCCTGCTTGCACCCCTCCTTCGTGAGCAGCTTTTATAAATTACATCTACCTTATCATGAAACTATCAGCCATTAGACAATGTAGTCATAACCATTTTATGCAATAGTCGCTTGTGACCTAACTTTTACAGGCATTAAATACTTCGGATGTCTGGTTCCCATCCCCACCTCTGTAAACAATTCTAAAACAGTAAGTTTCTCTAGGATTTTTTTGCACATCAGAGCACTCTACCTGACTTTATTTACATCTTAACCATTAATCCTACAGATTTTTTTTCAGTGTACAGAATTTTCCTATTAAGGAGCTCCTAGAAATCTGTTAAAATCTACACAGGTTCTACACTAATGAAAGAGTTCTCCTAGAACAGGACACCCAAGCCAGGACTCATCGAGAAATGTTTATTTTGAAGAGCATACAGTGTAAAAAGAAAGACTGGAGTAACTTACTCACATGTACCTGCACACACAGGTACAGTGTGAGGAGCAACAAAGGAGGATCTTACTCATCCACTACCAGTCTGAGGTCACCCAGCTTACACAGTCTTACAGGTGACAGTCACACTGCGACATGTTCCGTACGTCAAACACTCCCCTTCCTCACACAGGAAGTACGACCAGGCATTGTAACACTTTGTGGCCTCTTCACTTTGGTGCGTTGCAAAAAGCTGTCTGGCTGTGAAGAGCAGTTGTGTAAATTTCTGTTTCTATTAATTCTTATTTCTTAGGTCTATTTATCATTCCACAACTGTTCAGTCACGACTAAGCAAGGATCATAAGATAAGACAAGATAAGATACGATAAGATAAGACAAGATAACCCTCTATTAGTCTCACATTCAATATTGTCACTGGTATATTAAAAGCAACTACCTTTAATGTTTATTGTAATGGGTTTTATGACAAATGGAGCACAAGTAATGGTCTAAATTTACTTGGGATAAAATTATGGTACATGCATTAAACTGCATGCATGCAAAACTAAGAATGACTTGTCCTTAATTGGGGAAGCTGGTGGCCTGGTGGTTTGGGCGTTGCCCCTGCAACCAGAAGGTTTGTTTGTTCGAATTCCTGGACTGCTAGTGACACTACTGAGGTACCCTTGAGCAAGTTACTGTGCCCCGGGTGCCCCTAATTGGTGGCAGCCCCCTGCTTCACTTGGTGAAGGGGTTAAATGCAGAGAAAGTATTTCACATTGTTCACACTGGGTGCTGTGCTGTGGTGTGTTCACACGTGACTATAAGGGCTACTTTACTGTCTGATAAGTGGGGTTATCAGCAAGCTTTGTCAATCTTACTCACTAAAAGAGGATACATGTGGGCCCAAATCTTACAGTTAAAGACCCCCACTTTTATCAGATGTCTGCATCTCCATCTACATGTGGGGGGCGGGGGCGGGGTGGGGGGGGTGGTGTTGGTTGTGGTCTCTCAGACACGAGCGACTGTGGCGTTGCTTGAATTCAAGCTTACCTAAAGGAGAATTCCATCCAATGTCTGAATATTTCAGTCATAAGATGTAAATAAAGTCATTCAGAGTGTTTCGATGGGAAATGGTGCATAGCAGAGATGTGAATTTCTTTAAAATGACAGAAACCGGGGGTCTGCAACAGAAAAATAGCGTTTAACTAGTTCACAATTCAAAACCACCAGTGAACTTACATGTGTAAGTTTTTATATGTTAATTTAGATGTTGGAAAAATAGTAGAAGATAAGGAAAATATATTTCAGGTACTATTTTGCCTCAAAATCTCCCCACCCCCATCAAGAATAGGTATTAGAAATACGTCAAAACATCAAAAGATCAAAGCCTTCTCAAAACTGTGGTAAAACACTGTCTCGGACATTACGTAGCTTATTTACTGTATAGTACAATATGTAATATTTTATATACATTACTTTTCTGTAATGTAGCCTTTAGAGGCATTAACCATTGATCAGTTCTGAGTAAGATCCAGTTTGACTTAAATAAAACTCATCTGAACTAAATTATATTTATGGTGCAAATCAATTTAAACTAAATTTGAATATTGTAGATTACAAAACTTGGATATCTGGGTATCTTTCGTGTTCCTAATACTAAACTTAACATTTTAATCCAAAATTGTTCAAATTCATTCTCAGGTAACAGAAAATGTTATGAGTATATGCGATATACTGTATATTGTAAGTGCAGACGCAGATGTGTTTTCTGTGCAATGAAGAACCATCTGTAGTTTGTTTTAATCAGTTACATTCAATCTCCAAAAAAATCTCTGTTATAAACATTCCTGTCTTTTTGTATAATGTACAAAGCATTTCAATGTTCAGTGGAAAAAGCTTCTTTCTTCAAACTAAAAAAAAGTCTTTGTCATTGCTTGCAGAATCAGAGCACTATTTAAAAGAGGACCAGCTGCTCCTCTTCCAATTTAAATTACAACAGTTGCAAAAGAAAACACAAAACTGTTCTCAGGTCAGTCTGAAAGGTCCTGTAAAGTTAGGAGACTCGAATGGCAGCGTATTCGGAGGTCTCCTCTGGAAGGTTGACTCTGACCGGGCCCCGTGGTGTGGCCTTGTGATTCAGAGACGCGTACACCAGAGGACTCTCCTCGTCATTATCCTCCACGTTGAAGCGCTCACGGCTCTGGCCCGGCCTCGCCGTGTGATTGACCGGTTGCCTTCTGGGAGGGGTGTGTCTCTGAGATGACGCTCTAACAGGAGCATTATCGTAGATACAGTCTGATGGTGGACTGATCTGGGCTGGAAGACTGTGGGTGTTTCCATGTGGACTGATGTCACGTTCAGGTGGAGTAAAATGAGACGTTTGGCTTGCACCGGACTGCAGACAAGAAAATATGATGGAGATTCAGTGTTTGGTAATGAAAGTTGATTTTTAAAAGAGAGCAGTTCTAGAAGATGTAGAAAATAAGAGAAATACAATCAGCCATTTCAAAACCTTACTACAGAATAAACTATGTGAACATTTGATGATAAATAGAAATTGTGCAAATTTACATCTTAACCAATGTACTGTTAAAAAATAGAAATTTTATACAAGTAAGTAACTCTAGTTCACTTCAAATATTGAGTTGACTGATTTAGTTATGTAGTTGTTGAATTATTAAATGAAGTTCTGATTAAATCAAAAATTTTAGTCAACCATAGTTACTAACTGAAGTTAAAACATTGCATTTTTAGATGCAACTTCTAAATTTAGTAATGACAAGGAACGTCTTAGCTCTGGTTCTTTCACTGATGTGAGTGGTCTAAAATGATGCAGTTTTTAATCATTTTGATGAACATCTAACAGTTCCCACTTTTAGGAATTTTTAATTCTCAGGCAAGCCTGGATTTTTTGTTCTTTTGTAAATAATCAGTTGTTCGATGTTACCAAAGGACTTTAAAATAATCATTTAAGTCATAAAAACTCTTGAAAACTAGAAAAACGTCCTAGGTCAGGTCAGAGAACATATAGACCACAGTAAATGTAAACTTTCAGATGTCAGCATTAATCTTATTAATATAAAAGTTAAACATTTTTTTTCCCTTTTCTTACAACAGTATCGATATGTGCACACTGTACCTGATAGATCTTTTTCACTGATTGTTTTGGTCCTGTTAAAATGAAAATCAATTCAAAGATGGTCATGTCACACAGAACATCATAACATCATAAATAAAAGTCATATTTATATATATCTAAAATTGTTCAGTATATTACTGAAAGAAATGTGTAGAATTTCACATTGTTCACACTGTGTGCTGTGGTGTGTTCACGGGTGACTATAAGGGGCCACTTTACTTTACTTTACTTTACTTTAGTGGAAGAAAACATCATACTTTGACACCAGATGATGAGTAGAGCCACGGCAATCACCAGGAGGACCAGCAACAGAATCCCACCGCAGATGTACACGTAGGGCCATGGTGATGCTGGATCTGGAGGCACACCTCGAGAACCATCTAAAAGAACGCATTTTTGACAATAAGGGAAATTAAAGGGACACTTCATCAAGGAATTCTTTGTTCAATGAGAACACTGAGTGGAAGTTAGGGGACTATGCAAATGAGAACATGTTAACTGTTCCTGAGTCTTTTTTGGAAACTAGTTATGATTGCACCACTCATAAATAGGTTAAACCATTTCATAATCATGGTTATTTGTTTAGGAAGTGGGGTGTGAAAAAGAAGTACCCTTACTTGTTGTTTTATTTTCATTGTTCACAACTTCAAAGTCTGTGCCAGAATCTGAAATAGAGCAGATAAACCTTAAGTGTTCAAGCATCTGTTTAAACATAATTATGATATTACTGGGTCAAACACGTAAGAATATATAAAGCAGGGGGTGTTTACCTGTCACATTGACATTGATATTATGGCTCATAGAGGGTGCAGGTCCATCTAACTTACACCTGTAAAGACCTGAATCCTGCATGGATACATTCCAGAAGGTCAAGAATGACATACTTTTACTCTCACTGATCTTCATCCATTCTGTTTCAGTGTTGTTGGAGTGATTCAAGGGTTGGCATTCATTAGTATCATCGATTTTGCACCACGACACTGATGAGTTCTTCCCACAGAGTGAATCAAACTCCAAAGTGCAGTTGATCTTCAGAGTCTTCATTTCAGAAACTTTCCACACTGTGTTCCGAGGTACTCTGATAGACGGGATACAGTCTGGTGGAGAGAGAGAGAGACAGAGAGAGAGAGAGAGAGGGAGAGAGAGAAACACTACCCTTATAACTGTGTGAAATTTCAGAGGTAATTCTAAGATACATTGTAGAACCACGCCAAAAGCATGTAAAAAAAAAGTCAGTTTGAGGATATACGATGTGTTTTAGTATGGACCGCCTTAAGCTTATGAGGACTTTCTACACAACCCAAACACATACCGGCATCTACATAAGCATTAAGACGCCATAAAGGGTTCAAACATTTTCCCTAAGAACCTATAAGAACCTTTTCCATAAATGTGTGACGGTTCTATACCCATTAAAAGTTTTTCCTAGAACAGTACAAAGAACCATGTAGGGACTTGTATTTTTGTGAGTGTATACAACCACCCAAACTCATTTAATGGGCAGAAAATCCTCATCTATTCATTTCTCAAAATCACACTTTTTGTTCTTTTACGTTTCTCGTCGTGGGAGTGTGTTTTGCATTATAAGGGGGAGTTGGGGGTGATGAAACTTAGCCCCCCACCTCTTCTACTCTGGTCTGAAAAAAGGCACATCCTGTTTTTAACACACTGTTTTTAGTATTACACTAAAAATAAGAATCCCTTTAGATCATAGATTCCATTGTTGATTCCCTAAAGTCAGAAAGAACCTTTTTAAGTTTGAAGAAGCTCCACATAATGCAAAGCTTCTTGGAAGAACCCTTAAATTGGTAAAGAACCAACATTTTATTTGCAAGAATAGTTCTCTAGGGAACTTCAATGTTCCCTCAGATGCATTTCTCATCAAACACTTTGCATATTCTGAAAAAGCAGAAGGTTCCCAAGACTCTGAGAATGTGAACTTTCTCTCCTTCACAAAAGAAACCTTTCAGGAAAAGTGAAATCTTTCAGGCATAATCTGTATATCTGAATACACTTCCATGGATTATGAAAAAACCTACGATTCAGTGAAAAGTTTTCAAAAAAGTGTAGTTTATATTTACTTTTTCTCAGCGTTCTAAAGTTCAAGATATTATTAAATAGAAACATAAACATGTTTCAGTGACCAGTGAGAAACCATAAGATACAATGCAGCAATTCGGTGAGATTTGAACCTGTAACCCTGTGGTCATTGAGAAAAGCACCACAAGCAACTACTATGTGCATGAATCCAGCATTTGTATTTAAGTTTTTATTCTGTTTTCTACATTTTTTAAATGATTAGGTCATTTATGTGGCTATTTTTAAAGACACCATTATTAGGTCATTGTCATTAGATATGATTCTACATATGAAACACGACCTTGGACGAATTCTGAAACACCGTTTATTACACTAAGGACTGGTTTCCTGGATGTGGAATTAGATTTGTCTTGGAATAATCGATAGTGGCAATAGTGATGTACCTTTGGGAATGATTTTTTTTACACAAAGGATTCTTTGAGCAAGAAGAACGAATTTGTTTCCCTGTGGACCTGCATTTGATTTTTTTTAAAGACTTCACATAGCATACACAGTATATAATAAATAAACAAATATATATATTCTTCCAGCCTTTACACTACATGAAGGCTTTTTCAACTTTAAAAAGTGTTTTCAATACATTACATAACATTACGTTCATTTGGCAGACGCTTTTTATCCACAGTGACTTACAAAACGAGTTTTTACACTCTCACATCTCATTTACAAAAGCGATTCTCCAAACAACTATACATAAGTTCTTTAGGCAGCGAAAAGTGATTCTTCTATGGCATCACACAAAGAACCTTTTGGCACTTTTATTTTTTAAAAAGGTAGGTTTAATCTGAGTCTGAGAAACTGGCTAAAAATGTCCTTCAGATGATCTCAGAGCCTGTTGAGGCAGGGTTGTAGCCCAGATGAAGACAGGGTGGTGTCCCAGACCTAGCTAAGACTAGTACCAGACTGGTCTTAACCAAAAGTCACCATTTGTAATCCACCACACAGAATCTATTTTAGGCCCGCACAGTTTCTAATATGCGACCAACAATGTAAGTACAGTCCTAGAATTCTGACTGACAGGTAGAAGAAGACCCGCTGGTCCTGGATCAGGTCAAATGATCATTTATTTGCACACACATTCAACAGCATGTGATGTATATAAAAAAAAAATTTGATCCAGCAGATGTCTGTAAGACTCACCTTCTATATTTTCACAGATTATGCAGGAAAGCCACAGCAGGATGGCAAGGCTGGTGATGATGTTGAAGACAGAGGACGCCATGACTGATCGTCTTTTACCAGATGCGGATGAAGTCAGGTGGGCCTCACGTCGCAGGCATACAGAGCTCTAACTCACATCACCTGTCAGAAGTGTGTGGGAGAAAGACTCCAGATACACGTTTTGTTTCTTTGTTTCAGGTCATATGTTTCTCTTTCACTCTCTAACTTCTCCTTTATAACTGGTGTCTCGAACACGCTGCTGTGTGGTTCATCTCCTGTGTTGTGGTTGGACATGTCTTTAACCTGAGCTTAGTACCAACTCAGCAGCTCCATCGCATGGATCACGACTGAACAACAATTCTCAACCAGTAAATGTTTAATCTATTCTTGTCTTGTGTTGACTTGTCTTGTTTTGTCTCCCGTTGATCACTGTAATCACCAACTGTGAAGACCAGTGGAGGCTGAGCTTAGATCAGTTCTCTGATGCAGGAGATGCAACTGGACCCAAGCTTGTCAATGGTTTATATTTACATTTACGGCATTTAGCAGACGCTTTTATCCAAAGCGACTTCCATTCCCTAACTACAGGGGACAGTCTCCCTGGAGCAACTTGGGGTTAAGGGTCTTGTTCAGGAACCCAGTGGTGTTATGCTGAAGGTAGGATTCAAACCCATGACCTCTTGGTCCAGAGGCAAGTATCCTACCCACTGGGCCACCACCACACACTTTACCTTGTACAGCAAGGTGAAATCACAGATTTTCGGTAATGTTTAAGCCTAGAGACGGTGAAGGTAATTTCAAACCCTTAATCTTCCATTTTTTAAAGTAGTTTGAGGTTGATTTTGATGTATGTCTTGGATCATTGACTTAATAGTTTAATAGATCCTCCTTCATTCTCGTTGGCAACATATAATCTTTTAGTGAAACTTACATGCCACTGGTGCTGGGAGAGTTGCCAGAGACTTTTTTGTTTCATCAGACCAGAGCACTTGCTTCCAGAATGCCTCTGGGTTTTCTAATTGTTGTGTTACAGATGTGGAGTTTTGTGATTGGACCACAGTTAAGGTTTCTATCTGATGACTCTTCCATGTAGGTGATGTTTGTGCAACAGCACTGCTGAGGACGGTGCGTCACAATTCCCATGTCACCCACACCTTTCTGTAGGTTATGGGTTGTGTATTACAGTGGTTTCCAACCCTCAAAGCCTCCCTGTTCTGTTTTAGTGTTTCACTAGCTCCCAACACACCTGTTCCAACAAATAGGCTCAAGTCTTTCCTTGGTTTAAGTGGGTGCATTAGAGACAAGAAAACAATAAAATGTGCAGGACGGGGCCTCCTGTGAGGTTAGATGATGGTGTCGCCAAAACTGTCATGTAGTGACATCTGGTGGTTCAAAAATATTTTAGCACCCACAATCTTACAATGACAAAGGAAACACACACACACCTTGTTGATAAATTTCCTGGCTGTAATATAAAAATGTGCACAAAATGCATAAGAGTACTTTTTAGGTTTATTTTGATTTTTTTTTATAAAAAATGTGTTACAAAAATATGTGTGTCTGCTTTTGGTCTTCTTTCTTTCTTTCTTTCTTTCTGTCAGGTCACAACAGACTATTGCTTGTCTCTGTTTTTTGCAACTCTGTGCCTTTTGTAATAAACTTGATTTGTTTTCATACTCTGCATTTGGGCCCATCTGGGTTAAATTGTGACAGAATACTTCGCCATACCATGGACACAGTGGAGATTAAGGCCTTTCTAAACTGCCAAGAGCCAATGCTAGCCAGCATCACTCAAACATCACGCCACGCATCAGGCCACTGGTGTGGTATCCCCCGAGTCCTCAGAGGCTCGGGCCTTGACGGCTAACTCCACTAGCAGCAGCGTTACAACGGATCTCCCAGACAGTGCAAAGGTTTTCTAATGTAGTCTCTCTTGATGAAACATCAATCTGAAAAGTTCGATACTGATCGACTGATTGTCATTTTTAACCAGAAAAGCCAGAGACTGGGCTATGGCACACTGAACTACAGAAAACTCCTTACTAGACTTGGAAACTGAGTACATTAATCTCTTTCAACATGTGGTCGACCATCCACCTCCTGGGAGATTGGTCCATGATCAACTATATGATCTTTGACAATTTTCACAGACTGTGGTGGACTATGTGCTCGACTTTAGGGTGCTATCAGGCAGGAGTCGTCATTGCTAACTGTGTTTCATCATGGCTTAAACCACAAACTGCAGACCAAGCTGGCATGCCATGTGATACCGCAGGCCTTGATCACTCTGTTCAGAGGGCAGTTGGAGAAGGTGAGGATCTCTAATTTTTTTTCAGATACCTATAAGCAATTCACTGTCCCGGTTGTACTCTTTGTTTGAGTTCAGTCTATTGTGATTTCAGTGCTGCTAGAATCTAGAGCTGCAGGCAACTTCATCAAAAGAATAAGGGGACCTGTTCATGCACTCTCTCCTCGCCTTCCTGTGCGGGGTTTGGATGACCAGCCACTCGAATAGAGATCGTGCATCTGGAATGCGTTTCATTCCATGTCCTGAAATCACCCAGAGACCCAGGCTTGTGACCCATGACGTGCTCACAAGCCTAACTTGTCTTGGGCCAAAGGAGAATTGAAGCCCGAGTTGTCTTTCCATCCCAGTGTTCACTACTTCAGCTGAAAGTCCCATGCTAACCAGTTCTCACATGTGTTTGGAACACCTGCCCCAACTGAACTGCCCCCTCACCTTTCATGGGATTGAGCAATAGACTTATTTCCCAGTGCACCCTTGGCTAAAAGTTGAGTTTATCCACTATCATGTCCAGCAATGGAGGCCCCTAATAACTATATAAATAAGACCTTGGCTGCAGAGATTATTTGTTCTTCTTCTTCTCCAGGTGCCTTGGGTTTCTTATTTGTAGTTAGAAAAGATGCTGACCTTCATCCCTCTATAGATTATCTCTCACTAAACAAGGTAACAGTTGAATTCTGGTATCCACTGCTGTTAATCCTGTCCACCTTGGAAGAACTTCATACAGCCACTGTCTATACCAAGTTCGACTATCGTACTGTGTATAACCTGATTCATATACTGGAAGGCGACGAATGGATAACAGCCTTTATCACCAAAAGGGGTGTCTATGAATATCATGTCATGTTATATGATCTCTCTAGTGCCCCCATTGTCCTCCATTCGTTAATGGACAAGACATCTAAAGACATTATGGATTGTTTTGTCATAATATCCACAGACAACATCCTATATTTTCCCCTGACCTGAACAATCATAAACCCAGGTTTGCCAGGTCCTTCAACAGCTCAGTGAACACCTTTTGTTTGCAAAATGTAGAAATGCAGCTTTCATCAAACAACTAAATTATATCAGCATGGGACATGCTGAATATATTCAAATGGAGGAACAAAAACCTCAAGTCACACGTGATTGGCTCAGTCCTCAGACAGTGAAAGATCTACAATGTTTCTTGGTTTATTCAAAACTTTAGTCAAGTTGCCACACCACTCACAGCATTATTAAAACAACCATGTAGTAAAATATCTTGGTCCCCACTAGCTGCAGAGGCATTTTCTATTCTCAAAACTGTTCTGCTCCAGTTCTACAACAGCCAGATCCCAACATTCCCTTTGAAGTGGAGGTAGATGCCTCTGAAGCAGGGGCATGGGCTTTTACTTTGGGTGGAATACTCCCCACTACTTCACTCATCTTTACATATTTCCCCCTTTGCATGTGCCACCAAAAAACCCAGGCGGACTGTAGACAGTGACCAGCACCCCAGTTATGTCCAGGGGTTTGATTGTGGCTCCGTTTCCCATCCAAGAAACTATACCTGAGGTACACTGGTCCCTTTAAAGTACTCCTTTAGAGGAGTAGTCATGGGTAACAGCATTATATATTATGCTGATCTGGGAGTATCACCAAGCCCATTCTGACCACTAAAGTCCTCATTTGTGGGGTTGCCCACCTGGCTGCCGGGTCCTCATCTGTGGGGCCACCTGCCTGGCTGGAGGTTTCAGGTTCTCTTGTCCCTGATTCTTGTCTTGCCCTGAACACTCTGTTTGCTTGTTGGACTTCCTTACTGTACTTTGAATACTTTTGCATGGACTATCTGATTCAGTTTTCCTGTATGACAGTTCAGATTCGTTTTTATTTAGATCACTTTCTGTTTTTGGAATATCATTCATCTTTGTTTCATTTGCTGCTTTCTGTCTTTTGGAATAAACCTGACTGCTTTTCATACTCTGCATTTGGGTCCATCCTGGTTAAATCGTGACTGGTTAATGGCAACCAAAACAAGTTTTCCAGTCTTTTGTTGCCCATTTTTGAAACATTTTGCTGGCATCAAGTTCAAAATGAGCATATATTTTCCAAAAAATATAGTAGTGCTACCTACTATAGTACACATTGCTGAAAACATTAATGCTGACTATGATAGAAAGGTGTCAGAACACACAATGCATCAGAACTGGACCATGGAGCAAGAGAAGACGATGGCCTGGTCTCATGTACCACCTTTTCTTTCACATCATGTGGACAACAGGATGCAGTTTGGGAAGAAGGAAATCAATGTTCTGCTGGGAAACCTTGGGTCATGGCATTCATGTGGATGTTACTTTGACACATTCCACCTACCTAAACATTGTTGCCAACCAAGTACATGGCAACTTAATGGCAACCAAAGGTCTCTTTCAGCATGATAATGTACCCTGTCACACTGGAAATTATTCAGATAATTTTCACATTATTCAGGAAAGGTTTGAGGAACATGAAAAGGAGATCAGAGTGTTGATGCCACAGATCCCAAATTGAGCATCTGTGGGACGTGCTGGAAAAAGTAGTTGGATCTATTAAGGTCCCACCTTGAAATGTACAGGACTTAAAGGATCTGTTGTTAATGTCTTGGTTCTAGATACTAGATACTACAGCTCACTTTCAGAGGTCTTGTGGAGTTTATGCCTCAACAAGTCACAGCTATTTTGGAGGCACAAAGGGGACCGACACAGCATTAGACAGGTGGTTTTAATGTTAGAGCTTATCTATGTGTTTATATTTAGCTATTAATTTAAGAATCACACACACAGTACCATGCAAAACAAATTTGATCTGTGCAGTGTCTCGGTGTGTGCCAGTGTTCTGTGCAGTGTTTCAGAAGGTGTTAAAAAGTCATTAGAACAATATAATGATTGTGATCTTTATGAACGACAGGTTATCAGAGGGACTTTAGAACTACATCCATGTTAATCAGAGAGAATATAGAAAAGATTAGAAGAGAATAGAATAATTAGAAATGAGTTAGGGACCATTCAACATGGTTCACCAGTGTGTAATCATATAGTCTGGAACACACAGTCTGTACCATATGTTGAAGCTGCTACAAGGTTGCTGGGCTACTAAGTTTATATGTAGTACAGTTAAAATCTGTTTAAACTACACAGTTCAAAAATATTTCTACTTGTTTTCTTTTTGTGCTTGTTTCTAAATTTAACCCATTCCTTTTACTCTTTTATCCATACATTGTTTTGGAGGAAGGTGGTGTCTGAAGATTTTAGAGCTACTGTACTTTCATTCCTCGTTAGTATTAGCATTTTTGAGGATGCAATTCAGAGTGTGTCTTCAGTGCTGCTGTTCACCACTAGGGGAGCTGATGAGCCAAGAATTGGAGGACTTCCTGTTCTTGCACTATTTAAGGATTGAGAATAGAAAGAGACTTTGTGAAGGATTGCCTTTCATGGTGTCCTGAGCGTTTGTATCAATTGCCCTTTCTTGACTTTTGTTTTGACGTGATTCGTTTTTGACTAATGCCTCTAGCCCTGTCTCTAATACTCCTGTTTTGGGTGTTTCACTTTTACTCTGTTTCTTGTGGATTTTGTGCCTTGCATAACCTTCATGAATCTGACTAATCTTGTGTTACCTGGCCCCGTTACTGGATTTCAGCAGTGAAACATCTTTATTTTACACTATATGGACAAAAGTATTGGGACAAACCTCTTAATTATTGAACTCAGGTGACCCCTTAATTCCAGTGAAGGGCAATTTTAATGCTTCAGCATAGCAAAACAAAGCAAGGTCCATAAAGACGTGTTTGGATGAGTTCAGTGTGGAAGCCCTGACCTCAACCCAATCCAACACCTTTGGGATGAACTGGAACGGAGATTGTGAACCAGGCCTTCTCATCTAACATCAGTGCCTGACCTCATAAATGCTCTACAGAATGAATGGGCACAAATTCCCACAGAA
>JBBPCZ010011448.1:0-15047 GCA_037974445.1 Brycinus macrolepidotus
AGCTGGAGGAAGAAACCTCGGGAGGAACCAAGACTCAAAAGGGGAACCCATCCTCCTTGGGTCGACCCGGAGAGAAATATGTTGTTCTGGTTGGCTGTAATTTACTGTGTGCTGATTGGCTGTAATATGTTGTTCTGGTTGGCTATAATTTACTGTGTGCCGATTTGCTACACAATGCTGTGTGCTGTGTTCTGATTAATTCTCTGCTGTGTTGTCCCACACCAGGCTCTATGTGGACGGTCCGTTTGGAAGTCCATCAGAGGAGGTGTTTAATTATGAAGTGAGTGTGTGTGTGGCGGGAGGAATTGGAGTTACACCCTTTGCCTGCATCCTGCACACTCTTCTGTGAGTATCAGAGCTCACCTGGGTTTACATGTGCATATTTACCTATATGTATGTACTTAACACAGTTTTTACCTGTGTTAAGTTTACCTCTGTTTATTTACCTCTGTCTGCTTGCCTCTTTGTGTTTGCCTGTTTCTTTACCTGTTTGTTTACCCCAGTTTTGTCTGTTTGCTTCTATATATTTGTCTTTGGTAGTTTACATCTGTGTGTTTACCTGTGATTGTTTATGTGAATTAATGTCCATATTTACCTGTCTATAATGTAAGTGTGTATATGTGTCTGTAGCGATGGCTGGCGGGACCATAAGCTGCAGAGGCTTTATTTTGTGTGGGTGTGCAGAGAGCTGCAGTGTTTTTACTGGTTCGCTAAACTGCTGTGTGACCTGCATCACAAGGTAAAGCGCACACACACACACACACACACACACACACACACACACACACACAAGCACCTTGAGAGAAACGCATACATGTTAGAGACAGACTGTGAATGGTGTAGGTCAGAGTGAGAGTAACTGAGTGTAAATGTGTTGGTGTGCAGCGCCATCTGCAGGCTGATTTAATACTGCAGCCAGACTGCTTTATAATCTCTCTCTCCCTCCCTCCCTCTCTCTCTGTACTTCTTCTCTCTCTCAAGTTGTGGGAGGAGAATCGCCCCGATTATCTGAACATTCGTCTCTATCTCACTAACACACACCAGCTGCAGGTAAAAACAGAACACACACATACGAGTTCATTTTAGCTGTTAATAATTTGCTTTTAATTATATTTACTAAAGGAATGAGTTTTATTTCTGTTTAATGCACTGTTTCTGTTTAAATCTCTGGCTTTATCTAGAATATTACAGAGGAAAGGTACCACCCTCTGAGCTCCCGCCTCGTAATTGGTCGACCGAGGTGGAAGCTCCTTTTTCAGGAGCTAGGAGCGTCCAATCGGCAGTGAGTACTCTGAATCATTTCATTAACTCATCAAATCCTCCTAACTCAGCTAAGAACCCCAAAGGTTCTCCCCAAGCCTCCCCAACTTTCACTGAAATATTTCTCTAGATGTAAATACATATGAGATTCACTTTCCTGCACAGTCAAGGTCCACGGTCTTCTACACCTTGTCTGGCTAATTAACACCCTCAGAGCTCGCTGATTGGCTCATCGGATACATTAATGTTAGATAAGGAGTGTAGTGTTAGATAAGGAGTGTAGTATATATAAAAAAAAATTACTAAATTGACCTCAGAGGAAATGGCTTGAGCTCTCTGCATTTAACCCATTCACCTGAGAGAAGCAATGGGACAGTACCTTGCTCAAGGGATTCAAACCCATGACCTTCTGGGCAACTCCCTAACCACCAAGCCAACAGCTGCTTCTTAAAAGAACTTTTCTAATGAGGCACCGCTAGGATATGAACCCAGGCTCTCCTGTTTACCAGACATTAGATAAGGAATGTAGGAGAAAGGAGTGCAGATTGTTGGATAGAACTGAACTCTGCAGGAAAGTTAAACTCCAAGAGGGGACTGGACACACCTGATCTAACACAAAACAGTGCTGATGCAAGTAATCTGGACTTTCTTAAGCACTTTCAGGACATGTTTGTACAGTTTCTGATTGTGTGTGTATGTATGTGTTTTCTTTTCAGTAAAAAAGTGGGTGTGTTCTGCTGTGGCCCTAAAGGCATGTCCAGAGACTTACACACACTCTGCAACACGTTCTCCACCTCAGGAACTGTCTTTGAGTTCAACAAAGAATCCTTCAGCTGAGACGCACAAATAATTAACAACAAGCAAATAATATCACAAGTACAAGCAATGAAGAGGACAGGAAAGAAAAAGACAACAGTTGCTGCATTCTGCTAAACCTTTTACAGGACCTAAATGACCCAGAGAATGGAAGACAGAAGGAATTACGGAATCAAATGATGAAATGTTCTGGATTGGCCAATCTGTAGATAATCTACCAGATTACTGTGACTTTACCAGACACTTATCCAAGAGCTCCTCCTTTTTACTCTTCCTTTCTTGCAGGTGTCTTCAGTACAGGGAAACGTGAGATGCTCTGCTGTTTACATGTTTATTTAAATGTTTATTTAAATGTTTTGTTTTTGAATGTATTTTAGGAATAAACACAGTCTTAAAAACAACGTTATCAGAATTCTACTGAGAACAAAGTCTTGCTCTGTGTGTCCTGCTTGTTCTGCTGTCTGATGAGCTCCTGCCTTTAATCTGCAATCAGACTCTGGATGCAAAGCTTGTTTCAAATAATACATCTCAAACACCAAGATCTGTGAGAACATAAGAAAATGGGAGAATTTTGGAGAAGATGGGAGATAACCAGAGTAAATGGGAGAAGTTTGAAGAAGATGGGAGATGTTTGGAGAAACTGGGAGAAGACTGGAATAAATGGGAGAAGTTTGGAGGAGATGGGAGAAGACTGGAGTAAATGGGAGAAAATTAGAGAAGACTGGAGTAAATGGGAGAAATTTAGAGGAGATGTGAGATGTTTGTAGAAGTTGGGAGAAGACTGGAGTAAATGGGAGAAGTTTGGAGACGATGGGAGAAGTTTGGAGAAGACGGGAGAAGAGTGAAGTAAATGGGAGACGTGTGGAGAAACTGGGAGAAGACTGGAATAAATGGGAGAAGTTTGGAGGAGATGGGAGAAGACTGGAGTAAATGGGAGAAAATTAGAGAAGACTGGAGTAAATGGGAGAAATTTAGAGGAGATGTGAGATGTTTGTAGAAGTTGGGAGAAGACTGGAGTAAATGGGAGAAGTTTGGAGACGATGGGAGAAGTTTGGAGAAGACGGGAGAAGAGTGAAGTAAATGGGAGAAGTTTGGAGAAGATGAGAGATGTTTGGAGAAGTTGGGAGAAGACTGGAGTAAATGGGAGAAGTTTGAAGATGATGGGAGAAGTTTGGAGAAGATGGGAGAAGACTATAGTAAATGGGAGAAGTTTAAAGATGATGGGAGAAATTTGGAGAAGATGAGAGGTTTGTTTGGGACAGTCTTGAAGTTTGCCCTGTTGAAGCTGAAGATCTGTCTCTTCTCAGAGGAATCTAAAGAAAGGTTCAGCCAGGCTGGATACATCATGGATCTGGCTGCTGCTTCCAAGTGTAAGAGTATTCCAGTTTTGGATGGAATATTGCAACATCCTATGCACAGTTCAAGCTAAAATGCAAATATGTTGATCCTGATTTCCATTCAGGGACGGGCAGATTTTCTGATAATTATAATTTAAAAATGTTGATGAAATACAAGATCGGTCTTATGGTTTTGTTTGTGGTTCCTGACTCATTCGTACAGTCCCAGAGGAGTGTTTAATTACACACATACACTTAGACGCTACACAGTTCACAACAGGGAATTAAATTAATTATTTAATAACTTTATTATTATTATTATTATTATTATTAATAATAATAATAATAATAATAACATTATTAAATAATAATTGCCCGGTTCTATAATAACTGCCTGGTTCTAAGAGAACCAAGAAGTTATTATAGAGTAGCCATCTAAGATGTTTACATTAATAATATTAAAATCTACATTTAATACGCTGGTGTGTTCTCACACATGGCTCACTTTCACAATCTAGCATCAGATCTGAACTAGGAGAATAAATTATCATAATCCAGTTCTGCAATGGTGAAACAGGTGTGATGATGTGTGTGGGGTTTTTTTGTGTCTGGTGTTTATGTTAGTGGATCTGGATTTAACAGGAGCCTTGTGTTTGCAGAGACTGAACTCTGTACAGACTGCTTCGCTCTGGTATCTAGGTAGATTCTAAAGAGTGATGTCTCCCAACAAATTACACTTTGATTTATAGCATTCTGGAGGTTCAGAATATGTCACTGTAGAACCGCAGCATAAGCAGGTTTCAGTCAGTTCTAGATACATCACTGACTGTGGAGCTCTAATGTAAGCAGGTTTCAGTCAGTTCTAGATGCATCACTGTAGAGCTGCAGTGTAAGCAGGTTTCAATCAGTTCTAGATATGTCACTGACTGTAGAGATGTAGTGTAAGCAGATTTGTCACCCCCAGATATGTCACTGACTGTAGAACTATGTTACAAGCAGGTTTTAGTTTAGATACGTCACTGACTGTAAAGCAGTAGTACTTTAAAGCCGTAGTATAAGCAGGTTTCAGGCAATTCTAGATACATCACTTATCGTAGAGTCAAAAAGTAACCAGGTTTCAGTCAGTTCTAGATGTGTCAGTGTAGAGCCGTAGCGTCAGCAGGTTTCAGTTGGTTCTAGATATGTCACCGATCGTAGAACCATAATGTAACCAGGTTTCAGTTGGTTCTAGATATGTCACTGTAGAGCCATAGTGTAATCAGGTTTCAGTTGGTCCTGGATATGTCACTGACCATAAAGACGAAGTATTAGCAGGTTTCAGTCAGTTCTAGATACGTCACTGTAGAGCTATAGTGTCAGCAGGTTTCAGTTAGTTCTAGTTACATCACTGACTGTAGAATGTCACTGATAATAGAGCTATAATGTAATCAGGTTTCACTCAGTTCTAGATAGGTCACTGTAGAGCCATAGTGTTAGCAGATTTCAGTCAGTTCTAAATACGTCACTGACTGTAGAATGTCACTGATCGTAGAGCCATAATGTAATCAGGTTTCAGTCAGTTCTAGATACATCATTGACAGTAGAACTGTAGTGTAAGCCGGTTTCAGTCAGTTCTAGATGTCACTGACTGCAGAGCTGTAGTGTAAGCAGGTTTTAGAGTGCACTGTAAACAACCACAGGAACAGGTATATTTATATATTTTTTTAATTAAGATATATTAATATTAATATGACTAATCACTTAAACACCCACTGGACTCCAGAGCAAATGTGAGTCGCGATGTACAGTACAGTGATCGCTGAGATAAAAGCACCAGTCTTTTGTTCTCATTGGTCGTGTGGTCTTCAGGGCGTGGCTTACGGCTCCTCAGGCTCTCGAATCGTTTTAATGTCCAGGGTGGGTGGAGCCTGTGGGAGGTCATGTGACCTCTCCTGGACAGTCTGACTCACAGAAGCCCTTTGACTGACCTCCCTGACACACTTAAGTGTGTGTGTGTGTGTGTGTGTGTGTATGTGTGTGCGTGTGCGTGTGCAGTTGTGTTCATAATGACCTATCTGGATATGTACAGTGGTCTGTGTGTGTGTTTGTGTGTGTTTATAGTGTAGTCTGGTAGGATGCAGTGGCCTCTTCGTCGCTGCTGTGCAGTAAGGGCTGTCTTTCTCCATATGCTGAGCGTTTCTCGTTCTTTGTCCCTCTGAAGCAGGTGAAGATGAGGAGTGTAGTGATGATGCCAGCGAGGAGAGCCCCCAGAACACCAGCCCCCACCAACCATGGCCAGATCTGCTGCACATGCTGTAGGTACGGGGTCAGAAACTCCTGCATGAACCGCTGACCTGCAACACAGGAAAAGTGTGAGAGCATGCGTGTACACTACTCAAGAAAAGCAGTATTCCAGGCTCCGCTCACTAGTGTGTTCTTCCATAGCAACTGTTGTGAGGTTGGACAAGCTTTACAGATTGTTGAAAAAACAGACTTAGACACCCCAGATTAATGACGACCTGGGTTCAGTTTCTGCCCATTCCTCAAACGGTCTTCAGCTCCCTGAGGTTACGAGGGTCCCTCTGATGGACTGATTAAAGTCAAGAAATCAGCGAGCCCATGCAGCTCCTTCATGTTCTTCAGAAACCAGTCTTGAGTTCTTCTGACTGTGTGTTTGGGCTTGACATTTTGGAATATCCATCTTTTCATCTTCCTTGGCTGATTATATTAAGTTCTTCTCTAAGACCTTCCGGTATGTTGCTTCACTCATGTTCCTCTTGAATCTTTCAGAGCCAGTGGTTCTGACGGGGTGTTCCAGGTGATTGTTAGGAATACCTTTTTCTGTTCCAGTGGTAATCATCCATAAGAACTTTTGGAAGCTCCTTCACCTTCACCATCATCACTACCTGTTGTGTCAAATCTTCCCAACCAATGTAGACTAATAGATGTGTACAGTGTTAAGATGTAGAACTCGGTTTATTTGAACCTTTACACTTACAAGTATATTAATAGTTTCTGAACATTTGTGTGTATGTATGTGTTTGAGACTCACTCGGGTCCAGTAGGTAGGCATATTCATATCCCAGAGGCTTTGTTCCCAGGAAGTAGTCTCCATTCCTGAAGAGGGGAATGAAGGGCACCATGTAGTATCCATCATTGTGTCCGATGGGGGCGTTGCTGGTTGGATAGTGAGTGCGAGGGGGCTGATGTCTCCTCAGCCAGACCTCAAATATACTGAGCAACACAAAAACACACACACAGAATTAGCAGTGGCAGTCTTTTTATCACACCAACCCCACCGCGGCAACACACACAGTACACAGTGGCAAATCCTTTAAATGTGTGTATGTCACCTGTCTGTGAAGGCATGGTACAGTAGGAATACAGGGGCGTTACAAATGTTTGTGTGTGTGTGTGTGTGTGTGTGTGTATGTGTGTGTGTTACCTGTCAATGAGGGCGTGGTGCTGTAGGAATATGGGTTCATTATGAGAGTGTGTGCGTGTGTGTGTGTTACCTGTCTGTGAAGGCATAGTGGAGTAGGAATATGGGGGTGACATGAGAGTGTGTGCATGTTTGTGTGGGTGTGTGTTACCTGTCTATGAAGGCGTGGTGCAGTAGGAATATTGGGTCGTTTGCTGATCCCTGCACTGAAGACATGGAGCCATTCATAAACACATGCAGTGCATTGTGCATCGTGCTCTGTCCCGGCACTGCCATGCCCGTCACTGGACTGGCAAAACCTACACAAAAACACACACACACTTGACTTCACACTTGTTAACACTTTAGAATAGTTTGGAATCTCTTTTCGTGTTTTTTACGTTTATTTTACCTACAAAACAACAACATACATAACACCGAACCAATGCAACAACAACGTACACAACACTAAACCACTACAACTACCCAACACTGTGCAGGATCCCATGCTGTCCAACAGGTGGCAGCACCACCAGAAGTGCATAATAAAAGCATTGGAGTGGGTCTGCTCCTAAAGGCGGGGGCAGAGTCCTAAAGGTTATAAACAGCAGGCCCCAACCCCCACCTAGTTCTCCCTGCAGTGTCTGCTAGCCAAGGCAGGCCTTTCAAGGGAGGCCATCATCTTTTGTCTGGAAGAAGACAAAGAAACTCACCTTCTTTGTTCCAAAGAAGGAACAAAAGAACTTACGTTTCAGTAACTTAGCTAAAGTTTAGCTTAGACATCTGATCAACATGGCAACAAGCCATCAACAAAGTGAAGCTTGCAACAGGCAACCACGTCCTTCCCTGAAAACTGCAGTAAATTTTTATATTTATGAAGCTAAGCACCATTAGTTTTATCATAAGGCTGAATTAATCCTCGGTTTAAAACGCACATTTAAACATTTAAGTCAGTACAGACAAGATAAAAGCTCAGCTGATCTTTTTAACATACAGTGTCGTTCGCTGTTGAATACAATACAACAAGAACATACACAACACCCTACCAATACAACAACAACATACACAACGCTGAACCAATACCACTATGTGTTTGTTTCAGTCAGCTGAAGCTCACTGAAATCTCTGGAGTGCTTTTGACTGAGGACTCTTTCCCTAGTGACAGTAGGGGAGCCTTCCCACCATAGCCACTTCAGCTTTGGACTGGTAACATGCTCAGTGTGCTTTGCTCTACAGTTTAAGGCTATGCTACGCCTGTGTGTCAATTCCTGTAAGCAGACACGAAGACAGCTGGTGCTATCTCCTAAACATGAACTCTCCTAATGGTAGAAAGAGAGCAGTCGAGCTAAGGACATCAAATCTAAAGGACTGGAAGCATTTACAGTGCACCTCGATCATCCGTGCATCTTGTTTATGGACTATGGACTCTCACTGAGTCACTACGGTATAATAGTGGAAGTTAAGACGGGCCTGAAGGCTCTGGAACCTGTATACCGGCCGTGTAGCCAGGTTCTCGCTTTAGTGTGCTGGGCTATGTTTATGTAAAGTCTATGTCTCAACCCCTTCTCTAAAGCTACGCTTATAGTCATGTTTGAGAGCTCGCTGAGCTCACACCTCTCCTTTGTTTCATTAAAGAACTTGTGTGAATCTGCAAAAGGTTTCCTGCTGCCTGTCTACCCTGTACACCCCCGCCATGACAGTACCAACCCTACCATCACAACTGATTCCACTAATTAACTCCTGACGAAGCACACCTGTTAATTAAATAGCACTCCAGGTTGATACCTCATGAATCTGATTGAAAAAATGGCAAGTGTGTGCAAAGCTGTCATCAGAGCAATAGGTGATGTTTTCAATGTTAATCTACAATGTAGCCAATAATAAAAGTAAAGGAAATCGTTGAATGAGAAGGTGTGCCCAAACTTTTAACTGGAAGCGTATTATTGAACATTTAATGTATAGCACTTTTGGAACTGAATTAGCTGCTTCTGCAGTTAGCCCCATGCTAATCAGTGCGGTATGACCTCACATTTAGCACTTGTTAGCAACATTAGATGCATAGATCCAGTGTTCAAGCTAAAGACGCTATTTGATTACAGTTTTAGTTTTTTTTAATTGAACTTTAGAAGCTATCGTTGCTAAAAATGGCATTTACACTTAACACTGGCTTTAAATGTGGCTGTGTTCTGCTCACCATTAGCCTGGCTAACGCAGTGAGGTGAGGTTTTAGGAAATCTGACTATATATGAGGATGGTTTGTTTTTGTTATTATTTAGTTTTTATTATTGTTTTAGTTGTGTTCAGTGTTAGTTTTATGTTTTGTTCGTGTTATTGTTTTGTTGTTTTGCTTTTGTTATTGTCTTTAATGTTGTTTTTGTTGTTTTGTTTTTTTGTTATTGGTTTGTTTCATTATTGTTTTGTTTTTGCTGTTATTCTTTTTGTTGTTTTGTTTGTTATTGTTTTGTTTTTATTGTTTTGTTTAAAATAGTTGTTTTTGTTTTGTTTTTGTTGTTTTACTTAATGTTGTTGTTTTGTTTTTGTACTGTTGGTGGTGTTTACCCTCCAAAGTGTTCCTGAAGCTCATGTTAGCACGACGGTCCAGTGGTCCGGTCTCGTAGTCGGTCAGTCCCACAGCAAACTCCACGTCAGCAGAGGTGGGCAGGCGGCGGACCCGATTTGGGTCATGGTTGCCTGGGTTACGGAGCAGTGGACCCTCACCAGCTCCGTCACACAGAATCTCTCGAGCATTGTAGATCTCAGGCTGGGTACAGATCACCTGGGGGAGGGGGGGGGGGCGGCGAGAGGGTAGCACACTTTCACTATTTATTACTGAATTTAACACACACACACACATTCTCGCACACACACACCCAAACACTGTTTTTGTTAATGCATTTAACACAGACTCACAGTTTACTACTGAATTTAACACACTCACTGAGAAAATCAAGACAAAACGTGGCATGTTCTCTTTTATTTTTAGGCTAAGTTAAAGATTTTGACTAAAATTGGCAGAAAAAGCGACCGTTAAGAACGTTTTCTGTAGAGTGTGTTTTCTTATTTGCACCCAGAACTTTAACACAACACCACAAATGTTGTTTATAACAGAAGAAACTAATAAATCAGATCTGTGTGTTTGTGTTTGTTTGTGTGTGTGAGTGCGTGTGTGTAAATCAGTCATGCGTTATCCAGATGATTAAAAGCTTACACTTTTATTTTTTTATTTTTACTCTGAAAAAATAAATCTCACACTCAAGTGTAAGAGTGTAACAGTCAGTTTAAAAGTGTGTGTGTGTGTGTTGGCACAAACTGTGTCTTGCTAAGGCACTGGCTTCGATTTTCCTTCAGAAGTCCAAAACTGTTAACAGTCACGTTCCGACAAACGTGAGACGTCAGTTATTAAACTAATTAGTGAAAAAGGCCAAAAACGATTAGTCTCAGTTTACATTCACTCCTTCACAGTAACGAGTACACAAATTACAGCACAATCCAAAAGAGGAGAATGACAGTAACACAAAATTACAATAATATATTGTATATTGTTACTTTGATTATGTAGTGTAAATATAGACTGAAACTGCTCTAACTGAACTTTTAGGAGGTCTTTGGAATATTGATCTTTACTGCAAGTGAGAGAGTGTGTGGGCGAGTGACTGAGTGAGTGAATGGGTGAGTCAGTGAGTGAGTGAGTGGGCGAGTGAGAGAATGAGTCTGAGCAGCTATGTGTTTATGATTTCCTATAGTTTCAGTATGAATGAAAATGTTCCAATTCTGGTTCAGACTTTATTTTAATAGTTCACCTGCAGAAGTGTTTTAGGTGAAACTTAAATTCAGGCATAATTTATTATCAAGCCTAACGCTCACACTAAATAATATAAAAAATTCAAAAACTTTTACCTAAACCCAACCTAAACAGTAAATATCTTACCTTTTTCAATTTACTTTTACCTAGAACCTAACCCTAAAAGTAAATATTTGATCATTTGATCAATTTAAGTTTTTCTTAGAACCTAACTCCAACAGTAAATATCTAAGAAATCAGTTTAACTTTTATTAGAACCTAATCCTAACACTAAACATCTAATTAATTCAATTTATTTTTTTCCCCAGAAATCATTAAATTTCTATCATATTCAATTTTACTTTTACCTAGAACTTAACCTGAATCCTGAATGTTTAAGAAATTCAGTTTTACTTTTAACTAGAGACCAACCTTAATACTAAAATATCTAATAAATTCAATGTAACCTTCACATAAAACCTAAATCCTAACAAGTGTCTAATAAAGTCAATGTATCTTTCACCCAGGACCTAACCCTAACACTAAATATCTAATAAACTCAATTTTCATATTACCTAGAAACTACCCATAACACTAAATATCAAATAAATTCAATTTAACTTTTACCTAAACCTAACATTAAATAGTTTAGATTTTCAATTTTACTTTGACCTAAACCTAGCCCGAACATTACATATCTTATATTTTCATTTTCAGTTTTATCTAGGACCTAACCCCAATACTAAACATCTAATGAATTCAGTGTAACTTATTCCCTAATGTTAGCCCTAGCTCTCGTGCTAAAGCCTAACCCTGAGTTACATTTCTGATTCTGTGCCTGTCGGACGCAAGGGAGACCGACGAGCTCCGATTTTGACCATGTGGCCCGACTTCGGAATAAAGCCGATTGTGGCTAATTCTCTGAGGCGCCCCATGTGTGTATGTGTGTGTGATGTACGTGACCATGGATCTGTAGGCCACTGGGCCGCGTGATACCCCTGCATAGTGACCTCAGTCACATGTGAGCGTGTGAGAGTGGGGGCCAGTGAGCCTGAGGCTACTCCTCACAATCCGTACTCTGTGACTGCCAGGATCTGGCAACCCTGAATTGCATCACAAGAGAAGATTCTTCCTGTAGTTTTATTATGTGTAGATATCAGAAGAATGTACCATCAGAGAGACTGAGGGGAAGCAGGGGCAGGTCAGCAGTTCCAGTGGAAGGTTGTGGGTGGGGATGGGGGGGGGGGGGTTTGTGGGGTGACATTTTGGTTTAGTAGGTTGCCAGTCCCTCGTATTGTTCTCAGCCGTCTTAATCAAAGGAATATTTTGATTAAAATGTAATTGGCCCTTGTCCAGTTAAAACTCTGCTTGTTTAATAGTCAAAATAATCAATAGCTTATTGATTACTGATGTATTTAGTAGTGACAGTATTTTAGCATAATCTAACTAGCCAGACTCTTCAGAACTGAGATGAAACAGTCTTATGTATGTTTTACATCCTGCTCTCTGGGGCGGCTGGTGGCCTTGTGGTTAGGGAGTTGCCCCTGGGATCAGAAGGCTGTGGGTTTGAATCCCAGGACTGCTAGTGGCACCACTGAGGTACCGTCCCCACACACTGCTCCCTGGGCACTTCTTTACTTGTTGAGTGGGTTAAATGCAGAGGAAGAATTTCACACTGTGTGCTCTGGTGTGTTCATGTGTGACTATAAGGGGCCACTTTACTTACTGTTTGAACTCATGAACTATGATGAACAAAATACGATGAATTCAAAATTTTAAGGCAGATGTTGTTTTAGTTTGCTTTTCGGGACAAACTAAAGCAAACTCATAAATACAAATCAGGTTCTTCTCTCACTGCATAGTAACAGCTCAGCTGCCTTTCCCTCCTTCTACTGATAAATAAGCTACCAGTGCTTTACAGAGCTGTGCAGTTTTAATGGTCCACTCTAGACATTTGCAGATAATCACTTTTACTCAGACTCACTCAGTCTAACCTTAACTTTAATCCTAACCTTAGCCCTAAACCTAACCCTAATGCTCTGCCACCTGACCCTGGTCCTGAAGTCATCTTAATTTTGGTATCTTCCTGCTCCCAACACACCTGAGCTCATAAACATACCCCTCCCGAGTGAAGGTGTTTGTTACAACAGGAAATCACTACAATGTTTGGTGGAATAGGGGGATCAAGGGCCTCTGGAATAAATACTTTCATTGTAAGAAAAGTACCCTGAAATTTCAGTTTGATTTTGCACCCGTTCCTTGAACACTATGCCCCCTCTAACAGCCCCTCAGTAATCTGATGGGTTTCAGATCTAATGTGGTTTTATTCATCTTTACCTTCCATGAAGAGAAGACGGAGGCCGGGCTGATGAGGTTTGGGTCCAGGGGACTTTGCGCCCCCATCAGCTCATCCGTACACACTTGACAGTCCCTGGCATCGCGCCAGTCCCAGTAAGGGATGGTGAAGTTGAAGTCACCGGTCAGCTTGCGTATCTCGTTCTCCCAGAAGAGCAGGAAGACTCGGTGCCAGGGCAGGAAGGCAGCAGCCTCATGCGCAAAATCAACGTCCTGCCAAATGTTTCCTGGCCCACCTAGCAGCGCATCCCGGGACACGTAGTAATGCATCCACACAAAAAGGTCATACACACTGACATTGGCGAACATTGGGTTGACAGTGCCGTTGACGCCATTCATCTGGGCTCGGGTTGCCGTGGCGATTACATAATCTTCACTGATGGTGTTCTTAGCCAAATTCAGGTAGGAGATGAATCGCTGCTGTTCTGTCACTGACAAGCTGAAAATGTTCCGGCGAACAGAGTCCCGTCTTTCAGCACAAGTTGGACCAAAGTAGCCAAATTTGCACTCACCACAGTTGTAGCCCAGGAAGTTTCCAGCACACTGGCAAGTTCGGTTGTAAAATGCCAGCGGCCAGCGCTCCCGATCGTCCACTCCAGAGTGAGGGTACTGAGGGCCGTCCGGAAGGATGGAAACTGTGACGTCCTGGCAGAAGCCACGGCCAGAGCGGGCACCGCAGGCAGATCCATCGCCCGGCCACAGCGGGCAGCAGACCCTGGAGGTCAGTGTCTCAGATGTGGCACAGGACCGTGGGAACTGCTGGAGAGAAAAAGGGACAAAGTGAAGAATGAGCAGGGAGAGAGGGACAGACAGCATGGCTCTAGACTAGGAGACGAGCAGGGAATGAGGGAGTGAGGTTTCTCAGCCTGGCTCTTTACACACAAACACACACAAACACACACACACACACACACACAGGTCCTTTCTCTCTCTCCACCTCCTTCTTTACACACACACCCACACACACTCTAACAAGACCAGTCAGAAGACTGGAATCACTCGTCATAAAAAATGTGAATAAAGTTGTTAAACAATACACAGTGTTCTATAATTATTCTTATAGGCCTTAGATCAAGACTGCGGAACAATTCATTCTGTATACTGCTTTTAAAACTTCATTCTGATTGTTAATGTCATGAGAATTGATTTATCAAAACTTCATTGAGGATATTAATTTATTAGAACTTCATTCTGGAAATTAATGTTATTAGAATTTCATTCTGGATGTTAATTTCATTCTGGATATTTATTTCTTTAGAACTTCATTCTGGATGTTAATTTTATTAGAACGTCTTTCTGGTTGGTCAGGTTATTAGAATTTCATTCTGTAAATTTCTTTTATTAGAACTTTATGATATTAATTTTATTGGAATCTCCTCCCTCTCTCTCTATCTCTCTCCCTCTCTCTCTCTCTCTCTCTCTCTCTCTGTCACGTGTTTGGGATAAGGTTCTGAACCCCAGTCTCTGCCCCCCTGCCCTGGGGGACCTGTGGAATGTGTGTGTGTGTGTGTGTGTTGAAGTGGAAGGAGTAGCACAGATATCCATCCAAATCACAAGCATCAGTTCATCTCTCACACATTTCTAATGGAGAGCAAACCCACACCTGTTCATATACTTCTCTCAGAATGAAAGACTTAGCATCAGAAGCACAGGGGTATTGTTGTAATAGTTGTTGTACTATTAGTTGTCGTTGTCGTTGTTGTAGTAGTAGTTGTTGGGGTTCACACGAACACACACACACACACACACACACACACACACACACACGTATCTATCTATCTATCTATCTATCTTTCAACTTATCTGTCTATCTGTCTATCTATCTATCTATCTATCTATATAATCTATATTAAATATATATATATAACATATGTGTGTGTGTGTGTGTCTGTGTATCATACTCCTTTTCTCTCTCTCCATCATGAGTGTGTCACATGTTTCCTGCAGCAGCACGAGCTCCAGCTTATCCTCCACCCCAGAGAGCAGAACACACAGCCCAAGGAACCATCACAGGATTACTGTAACAACACACACACACACACACACACACACACACACACACACACACACACACACACACACACACACACACACACAC
>JBBPCZ010011484.1:0-15044 GCA_037974445.1 Brycinus macrolepidotus
TTGGATGAGTTCGGTGTGGAAGAACTTGACTGGTCTGCACAGAGCCCTGACCTCGACCCCATCCAACACTTTTGGGAGGGGGGGGTGTTTACAGCGGGTGTCACGTGTGTGTACCTGTATGCTCTGCTCCAAAGAGCCGAGTGGGCCGTCTAGGGAACGCCAAGGGCCTCTACGTAGAGTGTATCATCGAAGGGGTGCGCTGCCGAGCGTTGGTCGACACCGGCTCCACCATCACGATCGTAAGGCCAGGCGTACTGGCCCACATGCAGCAGCAGACTCCACCCAGCTGGGAAAGGACCGATGTGCAACTCGCCACGGTGACCGGCGCCCACGCAAGGATGCGGGGAAGGAAGCAGCTGACCGAGCGTTGGTCGACACCGGCTCCACCATCACGATTGTAAGGCCAGGTGTACTGCCCCACACGCAGCAGCAGACTCCACCCAGCTGGGAGAGGACCGACGTGCGACTCGCCATGGTGACAAGCGCCCACGCGAGGATGGGCGAAGGAAGCGGTTTGGGGCCATTCTAGCGGCAGGGCTGCGGCTAAATCCGAAAACGTGCGCACTGTTTCAGAGGCAGGTCACCTTTTTGGGGCATGTAGTTAGCGGGAATGGAGTAGCCACTGATCCGTCAAAGATTGAGGCGGTGAGGGACTGGCCAACTCCGCGTAATGTTAAGGAGGCGCGGAGCTTCCTGGGGCTTGCCTCGTATTATCTGCGTTTTGTGCAGGAGTTCGCGATGGTAGCACGGCCGTTACATCGGCTGACCGAGAAAGGGGGGTCTTTCCAGTGGTCCACCGAGTGTGAGACTGCGTTCGAGCAGCGGTGATGTACGTTGGGGGAGGCTCCAGTGCTTATGAGCCCGGACCCAATGAAGCCATTTATTGTAGACGCGGATGCGAGCGATGTTGGCATTGGTGCTGTGTTATCGGAGGCTACGGAGATGGGGGAACGTGTAGTGGCATACTACAGTTAAGCGCTGAGCCAGCCCGAGTGAAATTATTGTGTGACGCGGCGGGAGCTGTTAGCTGTAGTCCAGAGTCTCCACCATTTCCGCCCGTATTTATGTGGACAAAAATTCCATCTCCGCACTGACCATGCGTCCCTGACGTGGCTGTTGAGTTTTCGGAACCCGGAGGGGCAGCTCGCGCGGTGGTTAGAGTACGATTTTGATGTGCAGCATCAGCTGGGTCGACAGCACTGTAACGTGAATGCGCTGTCGCGTCGGCCTTGTATGGCGGAAGAGTGCCGTTACTGTCGACGCGCAGAGGATAGAGAGCAGGGGGCAGTTCATATTGCGGCCACCACGAGGGACGTTTTACCGGGGGTAGACTTGTCACGTTTGCAGAGGGTGCAAGAGAGCGACCCCACTCAAAGCCAAGTCCGGCGTTGGGCGGAACAGTCGTGCTGCCCTGCCTGGGACAAGATATCCACAGCGGGCACGGATTTAAAAGCTTACCGCTCACAATGGGGGACGCTTGAGCTGCGACAAGGGCTGTGTTACCGCCGATGGCGACACCCCGACGGACAGCACGAGTTGTGGCAAGTGTTGGTGCCCCGTGCACTATAAGGGGACATCCTAAAGGCAGTGCACGGCGCGGTTAGGGTCCGACACTTTGGGGTAGCGAAAATGCTGTTGAGGCTTCAGAGTCGGTTTTATTGGCTGGGGTGCAGGCGGGACATTTTAGGGCCGTTTCCGCAGACACACTTGGAAAATCGTTATGTCTTGGTTGCGATGGATTATTTTACGAAGTGGCCAGAAGCATATGCCGTGGTGCACCAGAGTGCGACCACGGTGGCAGACAAGCTGGTTGAGGAGTTCTTTTGCCAGTTTGGGTTTCCGGAAGAGCTGCATAGCGATCAGGGGCAGAATTTCGAGGCACAAGTATTCGGGGACATGTGTCGCCGACTGGGGATCCATAAGACTCGCACCACGCCCTTGCACCCGCAAGAGTGATGGACTGGTTGAGCGGTTTAACCACACGCTCGCGACCCAGCTAGCGATCTTGGTGGCAGAACACCAACAGTACTGGTACCGGCGCTTACCGTTGGTCCTGTGGTCGTACCGCACAGCGGTGCAAGACAGCATGCAAAGCACACCGGCAGCACTGATGTTCAGGCGCGAGTTGCGTATGCCAGAGAACGCGGGTCCCCCAGGTCCAGATTATCTCCGCCGATTGCAGGAGCGGTTGAGGCTGGTGCACGAGCTAGCGAGAGAGCACCAGGGTGCGGCCATGACGTGTCAGAAGCGAGCCTATGACAAGCGCAGCCGGGGGCAGGATTTCGCGCCTCGGGACCTGGTCTGGGTTTACTGCCCCTCCTGGACAAAGGGGCGGAATCCAAAGGTGGATAGCCACTGGAAGGGGCCGGCAGAAGTACTGGACAGTGGATAGCCACTGACAGGGTGCCGCAGGGCGGCCGTGTTGCACCGGGACCGGTTGGCGGCTTACCGGCGGCTTACCGGCCTGCGAACGACAGTGACGGGGTGAACAGAGTACCGAGCGGGGAGCAGTACTTCGGGGAAAGGGGAGCGAGTTGTGAGGGCAATATTTTGGCCCAGGAAGGGACACCACGACCTCCCCGAAGACGCCAGTTGCCACCTCGCTTACGGGACTTTGTTGTAGACTCTCGGGCTGGCCGAGGACGGCGAACCCTGACGGAGGGGGCTATGTAGCGAGCGTTACAGAGACTCGGGACCCCTGGACCCTTATACGGAAGGGGTAATTTGCATGTTTGTGTGTGTCCCTGTGTTTAGTTAGAGTTCTGGGGAAATGTTTATGTTTGGGTGTTTGGGGTTAGTGATGTGTGTAGAATGTAGTGTTTTGTGTTGTTTGTGCGGGTTTTTGGGTGGTGGTGGCTGGTCACCCTGGGTGGGATGACCAGCTGCCTGAGTTAGTTTGTGTGTGAGAGGATGGTTCGTTGGTGTTAGGTGGAGTGTTTACAGCAGGTATCACGTGTGTGTAACTGTACGCTCTGCTCCAAAGTATCTTTCTAAAGGCTAGTATTTAGCTGAAATAAAGGCTTTGCTTACTTCAAGCAATGGTCATGTCTTTCTTTCATGCTCGCCACAATACTTTTGTCCATATAGTGTATGGGATCAGTTTCTGTGATACAGGCATTAGAACACTGAGTGTCTGGGTCCTATCACTACTGTTGTGCAGTAAGTTTTTATATATATATGTATAAAGATTTAACCATATACATATGTGCAAAATATATACAGTGAATACATGTATGAAGTGTAGAACACCTTAGCAGGGTTCCCCTTATCCTTTTTTTTATTTCAGCGTGTTGCATCATCAGGACACATGGTGGCGCCTCCGTGGCTGTGGGTCACGTGGTACACCGCGCCCCCAGATCGCCAACGGCTGCCCCGCCGCCGGGGGATAAGACTCCCCTTCTCACGCTCGGGTTAAGCGTTGACTGAGTTCAGAGCGTGTGTGGTTGATCTCAGGGTCGGGCCGGTTCGTGCTGAAGCATGAGTTCCAACGAGAGTTTCAGGTCTTTCGCCACGGACGCGATCCACGTGGGCCAGGATCCCGAGCAGTGGACCTCTATGCCCGTGGTGCCCCCCATCTCCCTCTCCGTTACGTTTAAACAGCACGGCCCGGGCAAGCATGCGGTGAGTGAGAGGAGACGCCTGCACCAGCTGCAAATACAGAGGGTGACACCGTTAGGACTGTCGGGGTTGGGAGCGTCCCATAAATAACATTAATTTCTGGGTGAATTATGAGGATCAGCCCATGTTGTCATTTGCCATGATGATGTGACTAAGCTCTTCTTCTTAATGGTCATTTATTTTCTGTGATGGCGTATTCACAGCTGATCAGAGCTCAGCATGGTTCAGAAGTTTACAGCAAACTTCTTGTAAGGTTGCCATAGTATTAAATGGGTTTAAAGAGGTTAGACATGTAAGTAGTGGACCCTATTAATTGTTTTAAACCTAGTGCATGCCATAATGGTGATGTAGAAGTTTGGGAGGTATGTTTCATATAATTTCAGACATATCTGGTATCTTTACATACTAGGATCTATAAATTGCTTGACTGTTAAGTAGTAGGGACTGTGGTTTATTCATATTTAACATATAAATGGCAAGAAGTGGCAGTAGTGTAATAATGCAGTGTGTATGTGGGTCATTTTGAACCTTCACTATTTCAGTCCTCATTTCCAGCTCAGTTGTTTGTTTGACTCATCAGGGAGAGCTAAAAAGCAGATGAGATGTGTTTGTTGTTGAGGACAAAGAAGCCATTCTGCTTTGGGCAGTCAACTGAGTTGGTCAAAGACCTTTGTGGCCGCTCAGAGCTCAGTTCAGCACTGGCTGACTTTTGAGTTTTGTGGGACAGCGGTGGTACGTTTCTGGTGTTTACTGAATTGATGTATAAAGTCAGACTTTTCATTCTTATTTTATTATTATTATCTGTGCTTAAAGTGTTTTATTGCGTGTCTTTAAAAATTAAAACACAAACCTGACCCATCTTGCTTTGTGTGTGTGTTTGTGTGTGTGTGTGTGTGTGTGTGTGTGTGTATTTTTCCCCTCTAAGTTAAATGAGTGTGTGCTTTTTCTGAAGCTTGTGGAAATGTTATTCAAATGACAGTTTAGGTCTAAGAGCCAGTACATGTTAATGACTAAGATAAGGATGGATCGCCTGCCAGTGTCAAGTTTTAGTCAAGATAAAAAGACTTTATTACTAGACTTGATTAGTAGTGAACTCCACTGGCTACATAAAAGGATCTACATAGTCATAGTGGACATTGACATCTGCTGTGGCCAATACATTTAGTACACTAATAAAAAGTAGATACCACCTGGATTAACATTACAAACGCGATAATAAGAATGAAAACAGTGTAGACATTTTATCATAGGGGCCCAGTGTCACATAAACATTCTGCTCTTCCAGAGCTCAGTAAACACTTTATATTCAAATGTCTGTCTGAAATACTGGTTTTATTGGTGAGATCTAAACACCTGTCCAATGCCGATACTTAGAGGTTGAACTGGCATGATACAACACTGTCATCCCTTGATGTCAGCTTAGAGATTCTTCAGGAAAGATGTTCATCACATATCTTAAAGAATACAGTTATAATGAGGATGATTTAAGACTATTGAATACTTTGACCTGGTTATGGACTGTTTTCAGGCATTGATGCTTGATAATTTGCTACACTTTTCGGTTCATTTGCAGAAATATTGTTTAATTGCTGTAAATGCAGTGAGGTAGTTTGTACTTTTTCATGTTTTGTTGGTTTGCATTCAGCATGCATTCAGGGTGAGGCCTGGCCTCGCACTCGTTGACCCTGGGATAGGCTCCGGGTACCTGCGACCCTAGTGTGGATTAAGCGGTTAAAGAAAATGAATGAATGAATGAATGCATTCAGCGCTGTTTTTTTTTTCATCACTAGGGTTTTAAGTACACTCGGAGTGGAAATCCCACACGCAGCTGTCTGGAGAAGGCAGCTGCTGCCTTAGATGGAGCTAAGTACTGTAAGTCTGCTATCAATTTGATGGTCTTAATTATTTGTGAGTGGAGTGAAAATCATCAGCTTAAAGTATTATAATACTGAAAAGACTTTGTATAGAGTGAAAATTGCACAACTGACTATCAAACACTCACTAACCTTGAACAGATAAGCTCTGTACAGGAGCAGCACGGGGAGGTGTTTTTAACAGCACTCTCATACTACATACTCCTGTCCCTTGTCCCTTCCGTAACATCACACAGAGCACACAACTAGGTGAATAGGCGACCTCTTGACGATGCTCTGGTTTTATTTTCATAGGTTTTGCTCTCTCCTCCGGAATGGCGGCCACTGTGACCATTACGCACATGCTGAAAGCTGGAGACGGGATTGTGTGCATGAATGATGTCTATGGAGGTGGGCAAAAGCTGCACACCGTGTCTCTAAGGATTTTTTCATTTCTTTGCATGAGCTCTGAAGAAAATGACTGAAACTATTTAAATGGGTTTCATTCATCCTTTGTTTTCCTCAACAGGAACCTATCGCTATTTCCAGCAAGTAGCTGCAAAAATTGGCTACGACATCTCCTTTGCTGACTGCACAAAGCTTGACATCTTAAAGGCCGCTCTTAAGCCTAATACGAAGGTGAGCCTTCCCTTTACTGTATCAGCAAAATATTTGGTTTATTATTATTACTTATATATAGCATAGCTTGATTAGAATAATATAATATGTCCTAGAAGAGGACTTTGATTTCTGTGTAAAACCTGAAGACTTCAGTGTGTACTGTTGCCAGATGTAGTGTGCTTTGAGGCCAGTATGTCAAATACAAGCAAAAGTAAAGAAATACCCTGATAAATTCTCAGTACTTTATTACTTAAATTTTTTTTTTAGAAAGAAAACTAAAATACGTCATAATAACATTTTCCAGAATTAGGATTTAAGTATCTTTTTAATGGACACGCTATGGACACAGGATGTGGCACGCCCGCCCACCCTGGTGCAACATATTTGATTAAAGCACGCAGAGAATCTGCAAGTAAAGAGACAGAAATAGGGGTTTAAGGTGTTCACTGTGAGACTGCTGAAATGGCTGCTGCACACTTGCTCCCTCAACTTACTCTCTGCTGCGCTTCACAGGAGTTCTATGTGCACCGCAGTTTTCTTAACATCAATACTTTTCTGTGTTTCCTATTAACATTACATAAAATCAACATAGTGTGGTTTTCTTATTCACATATGTCTCCATGTAAATGAGAACTAGCCATTACACAACACTTTCACGTTCCAAAATTAACCAGTGCAACTTAACCTTTTATCCATATTCAGAAAATGTGTAAATTAACCAGAATGGAATAAGAAAATATGCATCTTATCTTTTAAACAGTGTAAGTCTAGCACAACAGTATAAATGAGATTACAGCATTCTTAACACACTCAGTATTTGCATTCACCAGGTCTATGTTGCAATATGGACATTCAACAGGTCCACACAAACTCACTAGAACATTTACAAAACGGTGCTTATGCAGTCATATAGTGGTCAGATCCAACTCCCATTCTCCTTTTGTAAACTACACAAAGTATATCCCGATACTGATATACATTAACAAGGTTCCGATGAAATTCAGCCCCAGACATGTGGTAGCTTTATTGGCACGGGTTAGCTTAGATCCTGAGACGCGTGGTCGCTTTATTGATAATTATTAGCTTAGCACCTGTGACATTTGTGCCCATTCCCCATTAAACACTCACACAATGCGCTGGGACCACCAGTGACTTTCCCCTCATCACCTACATGCCCCAGTACTGAGTATTTGTTACACCAGGGTTGCTATTTCGGCATCCTTTAAGTGGATTAGCAGTTAGCCCATCAGCGGTTCGCAGTTAGCCGTTTTTCTCTTCTCTATTGACTATTCAGTCTCTGACCCAGGGTCTCCATAACAGAGTCTGACCTGGCATTGTCTTGGAGTGGAGTCGTGCAACATGGACCCAGGCAGGGTCGCCCAGAGTGTTGTATGTGAGCATGGCTGGCTTGCGTGTTTGTCTTTTAGGATTCCGCCTAGTGTCTTCCACTGAGTCATCCGAGTCAGTCCCAACACTATTTTACACATCAGGTTGTTCAGTGTGCTCAGCAACCACTGTGTGCTTTGGTAGTGGCACATTCTCTTCACTATGTAGTGGCGCATCCTCTTCGCTATGTGGTGGGGCATGCAGCGGAGTTGGCCTGGGTTGAGACTGTGAGACTGGTCCTTGTCCACAGTCAGGTCTCCATCTCAATGCAAGTGCACAGCCATCCTCCAAGCTGCTCTTGGACTCTGATTCTTCCATGCGTTGTTGGTCGCTCTGTTCTGTTGTCTTCCTGGCCTGTTTATGCTGGTGCCTTGGTGACGACATGGTTCTGTTTCTGGGGTCTGGTCGCTCCAAAGGAAGGGAGTGACATTGCAAGAGGTGGTTCCGATGCAGGATCCTTCTGCGGCCATTCTCTCTTTCTGGTTTCACCTCATATACTGGACTCTCAAGGTCCCTTCTTTCGACGACAACATGGACTCTTTCCTCCCTGTATGAGCGCAGCTTTCCAGGGTCTGCTCTGTCAAGTTGCGAACAAGTACGCTGTCTCCAGGCATTAGGTCTCGACCGAGCACTCGCTGGTCATAATAACGTTTTCACCGAGTTACCTCCTTACGGGCTGTTGATGCTGCTATTGTATAGGCTTCTTCCATCCGGCTTTTCCATGCAGCCACATACTCAGAGTAAGTAGTTGGCGCCTCTGCTGTCTTGGTGGAGAACAGAAGATCAATCTGTAAGCGTGGGGATCTGCCAAAAAGTAGATAATACGGGGAGAATCCTGTGGCTTCACTTCTGGTCCAGTTGTAGGCATGGACTACTTTGTTCAGTGAAGTCTTCCAATCTGCCTTTTCCCCTTCAGACAGGGTGTGGAGCCTTGACAACAGTGTATGGTTGTACCTCTCCACCTGGCCATTTCCTTGTGGGTGGTAAGCTGTAGTGTGACAGCCCTGCACTCCACTTAATCTCTTCAGCTCACCCAGAAGGCGGTTCTCGAACTCCCTGCCCAAGTCGTGATGGATTTTATTGGGAAAACCAAACCTCAGGACAAAGTCATTAAATAGTTTTTCTGCCACTGTTTTTGCAGCCTTATTCTAGGTTGGGTAGGCCTGTGCAAAGCAGGTGAAATGGTCCATGATCACTAAGATGTACTCATAACCCTACTTGTGTGCCTCTAGGTGGAGGAAGTCAGTAGACACCAATTCGAAAGAATAGGTTGATGGAATGGGTGACAGTGGGGCACATGTGGGTCTGTTGGGTCTTTTCCTTTTTAGACACTCACATTCCTTGCTTACAAAGTGTTCAACATCTCTGTGCATTCGTAGCCTATAAAACCGGTCTCGAATGAGGCTCAGTGTTCGACCTACCCCAAGGTGTCCCATCTCCTGATGGAGCTCTCTGAAGACAAGAGGATGGTAAATCTTTGGCAGGAGCAGGTGTTTTCCCCTCGGGGTTCTCTGGCACAAGATGCCATCTTCACGTATATGGAGCTTCGCCCACTGCCTCAACAGCGCAACAACATCTGGGTGTTCATTCTTGAGTGTCTCTTTATCTGGCTGACTGTTTCGTCTTTTGTATTCCAGGACCTTCCCAATGATTGCATCCTCCTTCTGTGCCGTTTGGATTTCTTCAGACTTAAAAGGGTGGCCCTGAAGGAGGCTGCTGTCCTGTATCAGGGCTAAGGCTTTTACCCTGAACTGAACCAGCCCCTGGTCTGGTTCCTCACTTACTACTGTGACCCTCACAATAGCTGCACTAATCACTGACTGGTCCACCATCTTTGAACACTCCTGCATACACTTCTGGATGTCCAGTGGCATCCGGGACAGTCCGTCTGCATCACCGTTGCTCTTGCCTGGTCTGTACTTGATCACAAAATTATAGTCTGCGAGCTGAGCTACCCACCTGTGCCCTGCAGCATTAAGTTTGGCTGTGGTGAGGATGTATGTTAAAGGATTATTATCTGTGTAGACTACAAAAGATTTGGCATGGTACAGATAATCCCGGAACCGTTCACACACCGCCCACTTTAGTGGCAAAAACTCTAGCTTCCCCGAATGCAAGTGGTAGTTCTTCTCTGGTGGGCTTAATGTTCTGGGCCCATAGGCAATGACTGCCATTTTCCCGTTCTGCCTCTGATAAAGGACAGCCCCAAGTCTCTCCTGTGATGCATCGCAGTGCAGGATGAACGGCTGTTCGAAGTCAGGGTAACCAAGGACTGGAGGGGGGATAAACAGTCAATCAGGTGGTTCAAGGTGTCTTGATGTATGCTCAACCACTGAATAGGTGTTCGGGACAATGGGTTATCTCGTTTCCTTGAGGGTCGCTTCTCCGCTTGGCCCCTAGTCTCTGGTTCTGTTCTTTTCACGCCCTGCACCTCTTTTGGTGTTTTCAGAAGTGCATAAAGTGGTAGGGCCATGCAAGAGAAATTGGAGATGTAAGCCCGATAGAATGACAGAAATCCCATCAATCTCCTCAGATCACCCACTGTGACTGGAGTTTTCTGCTTTAATGCTTGTACTCAGGCAAACTCTGCAGGGTCCACCGTGTACCCTTCTTCAGATACAATTTTCCCCAGGAACCTCACCTTCCTTTTAAACAGCTCACACTTCCGTGGGGATAGTTTGACCCCATGCCATTGATAACGTTTGAGGACTGTTCTGACATGTGCTAAATGGCCTTCGAAGCTACCACTGTGCACCAGGTTGTCATCGAGATAAGGCTGACAGATGGTGTCTCTCAGGCCTACCAGACATGTTTCCATGCTCCGCTGAAACTCAGCTGGAGCTGCACTTAGTCCAAATGGAATTCTCACCCACTGATACAGTCCCCAGGGGGTAATAAATGCACTGAGTGGCTGACTGGCTTCATCCAGGAATCCCTGGTGGTACGCCTTCCCCTGATCCAAGACCGAGAACCAGCTGCTTCCACCCAGGGAATCAAACATGTCTTGCATTCTGGGGATGGGATGGTGGTCAGGCACAGATTTCCGATTTAGCTCCTGGTAGTCACAGCACAACCGTAGGCTTCCATCTTTCTTTCGGACGCACACCACTGGAGAAGAATATGGTGAGCGTGATGGTGTTATCCATCCCCTGTTCAAAAGGTCTTGCAGGTGTAATGGTTTTGGAATTGACACGTAGATCTTCTGTACCGGGCTTTGATCATGCAGGAAGATGTGCGTTTGTAATGATGGAATGCATCCAACATCCAAGTCATCATAGGCAAATGCCTGGCATTCCTGTCTTAGCAACTCTTTTACGCCTGTCTGCTCACTCTTGCTAAGGTGGCTCAGGTCCAGTGGGGGATCCCACTCTGCTGGGCACTTTTCCTCACTTGGGCCTTTTAGATACCCTGGAGGGTCCCATACCTCAGTCGTCATTGAAGGTGCTTTAATTGAATGCATGGGCGCAGGATCTAGAGTCTTAATGGGTTGAACACGGCCCACCATAGTGCGGCCTTGTAAGCGAATGCATTGGTTGGTTGTGTTCACTATTGGGACCGGGATTCTCGTAGCTCGATGCATAGAGGCTCTGATCACAACTTCGCCAACAGCCAGCCCCTCCGAGAGTGGGTTGTTGTTTGTTGGAAGGTACAGCAGTTTCTGCCCCCGTAGCTGTGGATACAAGTACTAATGCAGGGACACTGTGGTCACCTGGTTTGCTGCTAACGTCACATCGTTCCGGCCCAGGCAGACTGGCCTTCCCTCCCCTTCCCAGTCAGGGTTTTGGATCAGGCTAACAATGGCTTGTGCCGTTCTGCCACTTACTGCAAAAGCCTGGGTCACTGATGAAATAATTTCCCTTTTGCCACCCTGAAGCTTGTGTTTCAGTCTTCTAATTACTTCATCAAAGATGTTGAATCCCAAGATCGGCTCCTCCGCAACAGCTTCTCATTGGACACAAGCATTGGCACTCGGAGTGTTGGTTGGCTGCCCTCTCCCACTAGTTGGAATTTCACCTTGACCCAGCCAATGAAGGGGATTGCTGTGTTATTTGCTGCTAGCCCGGTAAGGACTGCTTGACCCAACAAATCTTCAATTGGCTTGATTTTGGTGTGAGGTAGGTGTTGTCTACGCCATTTTTCGTTGATGATGCTTGCTTGAGCCCCTGTGTCCCACAAGCCCTTTACTTGCTGACCATGGATGCGACAGTTGACTAAACACCGTCTTCCCACCAGTGCAATGAGCTTGGATTGGACCCAGTGTGGTAAGTAATTAACTAGACAGCCTTGAGCGGAGACTGAGGGCAAAACCATTGGTGGACCACAAACTGTGTCAGTCGAATGTTCAGTAGGGTGTCCCGAGGTGGGTTCTCTGGGGTCACGGTGAGCATCCTGGTTGTTAAACTGTGGGACGCTGCATTGAGCGTCCCCCTCAACAGTCCCTCCTCGTTTCCCAGATTTTGGACCCTACACCCTCGAGATACATGTCCCCAATGTCCACATTTATACTAGTGTTGGCAGGTCTCGGGTTTTCCTTCATCCCTGCACTTCTGGCAACCCCTTGGAGCTCCCTGTGTTGGTCTTGAGCGGTTTGCTTCCACAGCAAACAAGACCATCTACCTCATTTCGGCCCTCAGCTCCTCCATCATCTGTTCAGGACTAACTTTGTTACAGTCTTTTTTCTCCTTTTTCTCTTTCTCTCTGTTACCTGTTATTGCCGGAACAGTAGACAGGGGAAATGTAGTAGGCTGACAATCAGTCTCAGCCCGTGCCTCAGTTTGGAGCTTGCAGACTTTGGCGTTTTTGGTCACTTGTCTCCTCAATTTTTCCTGTCTCTCACCTTCTATCTTGGCAACCTCATTCACCCTCCCAATCAGCTCTTCGTCCGTGACATTACCGATATCTAGTAAGGGCTTTATCTGGAACTTTACAGAATCACTGAATAATCCAGTTTCTATGGTGCGCAAAAATTTCTTTTGAACCATGTCTGGACTGTAATATTCTTCTCCATCTCCACAGTTTGATTTCATTAACATCTTTTCCTTCAATACCATCGCCCGGAAGATGAAGTTCTGAGCAGTTTCTTTGGGCTCCTGCGACAGATTTGCCAGCTGGTGATACAAGTCTGATGCACTCTCTTCTCTGTGGTGGCCCCTCAGAATGGCCTTTAATGTGCTCAGCGTGAAGCCATGCTTGATTTTGAGCAGTCCTCGCAGAGGCATTGCCTTGACAACGGCTTCCACTATTTCAGTCTCTGAATGTCCCCTTTCTAGCCCAGCTTCAATCTGGCGCATCAAACTTGGATACGACAACCGATCCCTTTGTCCGTTTTCTCTGATTTGGCCGCAAATTTTGACTTCACGCCGAATAGTTACTTCTGGTATTAGTTTGGATTGGCCCATGTCTTCCCCTTGGTCAGTTCTGCCCCTGAACCTGACCTCACCACAATTCCCGCTTACCTCTTCTTCATACAGCCTTGAGTGTAAGTACTTTCTCTCCTACCCAGGTGAAGAGAGTGGCTTAGTCCATGTCCTCTGTTGTGCCTTACCTCATTTATAACCGACAGCATGCCTCTGAGTCCTTGGTGGGCCTCCCCAGCTTCTTTGTCCACCCTTACTCCGTCAAGAGCGTCCTCAGTTATCCTGATGAGAGCTTGTTTTTCTGCATAGGGCAGGACATCAACAGTGCTTTGGTCACAGTGTAAATGGCCACAAACCTCCATAAGCTGACTTCCCTCCATCCGCCACAAGGTGGCGGTGATCTCATTATGCAGGTCCTGGACTTCTTCCAGGCTCGCCTCGAAAAGAGGGGACTCGCTTCTCTCCATCGTGACCCCTCCTGGCTGGCTCGCCAAAATATGTTACGGACACAGGGTGTGGCACACCTGCCCACCCTGGTGCAACATATTTGAATAAAGCACGCAGAGAATCTGCAAGTAAAGAGACAAAAATGGGGGTTTAATGTGTTCACTTTGAGACCGCTGAAATGGCTGCTGCACACTTGCTCCCTCAACTTACTCTGTGCTGCGCTTCACAGGAGTTCTATGTGCACCGCAGTTTTCTTAACACCAATACTTTTCTGTGTTTCCTATTAACATTACATAAAATCAACATAGTGTGCTTTTCTTATTCATATGTATCCTTGTAAATGAGAACTAGCCATTACACAACACCTTCACGTTCCAAAACTAACCAGTGCAACTTAACTTTTTATCCATATTCAGAAAATGTGTAAATTAACTAGAATGGAACAAGAAAATATGCATCTTATCTTTTAAACAGTGTAAATCTAGCACAACAGTATAAATGAGATTACAGCATTCTTAACACTCAGTATTTGCATTCATTAGGTCTACTTTGCAATATGGACATTCAACAGGTCCACACAAACTCACTAGAACATTTACAAAACGGTGCTTATGCAGTTATATAGTGGTCAGATCCAACTCCCATTCTCCTTTTGTAAACTTCACAAAGTATACTCCGATACCGATACACATTAATAAGGTTCCGATGAAATTCAGCCCCAGACACGTGGTAGTTTTATTGGCACGGGTTAGCTTAGATCCTAAAACGCGTGGTCGCTTTATTGATAATTATTAGCTTAGCACCTGTGACATTTGTGCCCATTCCCCGTTAAACACTCACACAGTGCGCTGGGACCACCAGTGACTTGCACTTCATCACCTACATGCCCCAGTACTGAGTATTTGGTACACCAGGGTTGCTATTTCGGCATCCTTTAAGTGGATTAGCAGTTAGCCCATCAGCGGTTCGCAGTTAGCCGTTTGTTGCTAGCGGTTAGCCATTTGTCGCTAGCATGTACATTCTTGACAGACAACTGTACTAACATTATGATTTCTTCTACGGTCTGTGCCAACACTAAATCGGGGACTTTTCTACTGCTGCCTGGTGTATTTACCTTCAAGTAAAGACACAAAAACGGGGGTTTAATGTGTTCACTTTGAGACTGCCGAAACAGCTGCTGCCCACTTGCTCCCTCAACTTACTCTCTGCTGCACTTCACAGTAGTGGTGGGCGGATCGATCCAAATATCGATAATATCGATACCAATGTTGGTATTGATATTGACTGATACCAGTGTAATGAGATCGATACTTTAGTGCCGATGCTTTCAAGTGTCTCTCCAGTCACAGCATGGAGCGGCACACTCTGCTCTTCCTCCCCCTCTTGTGTTTTGATGAAATAATGTCACGTGACTCAGTAGCATGCGCGCACACAAGCAGAGACGGAGCAGAGGAATGGCAGAGAGGAGAAGGAGCGCCATGTGGCGATATTTTCAGGCCGAAAATGAAACAACAGTGAACTGTCTAATGTGTAAAAAGGCTGTAAATTACAGTGGAAACACTACAAATTTATATAAGCATATGACAAATAAAAAAAAGAAAACACAGAGCTTCAGAAACGGAGAGAGGACGAGAGAAATCCCCCACCCCCAGACCCAGACCCCCGACAGGGGGGCTTCTGAGAGTATTTCTTTGAACTCAAGGCTTTAGGGTTTTTTTTTAGTTATTTGCACTTTATTTATTGTATTTTCACTAATTGTTTT
>JBBPCZ010011549.1:0-15041 GCA_037974445.1 Brycinus macrolepidotus
ACATACCTCGAAATCCACCATGGACTACCTCAAGAGACGCAAGCTGAAGGTTTTGGAATGGCCATCACAGTCCCCTGGTTTAAACATCACTGAAAATTTGTGGGTAGATCTTAAAAGAGCTGTGCATGCAAGACAACCAAAGAATATTGCAGAACTAGAAGCCTTCTGCAAGGAAGAATGGGAGAAAATCCCAAGTACAAGAATTGGAAGACTTTTAGCTGGCTATAAAAAGCATTTGCACGCTGTGATATCTGCCAGAGAAGGTGTTACTAATTACTGATTATGTAGGGCGCCCAAACTTTGGCAGAGTGCCACAATAACGTTTTTATTTTTTATCTTTGTTCAATTTATGACATAAAAAGTAACTATGAATCAATGTTTGCTGAAAATACTGTGCATGTTTTCCATTTCCTAGAGAGACTGTGTTTACATCTTTTCAATCAAAAATGACCAAAATATGTTATTTATCGAGGGGTGGCCAAACTTTGGCATAAGACTGTATGTATTGATTACCAGAGGCTCAACCAAATCACCATGAAGACCTGGGATCCACTTCCCTCAACACAGCCTTCAAAAGACCACAACAAGCCACAGTCTCTTCCAAGCTGGACATTTGCCATGTTTACGTAAAGGGGATGAGTGGAAGACAACCTTTATTACCCCTAGTGGACACTATGAATACCAAGTCATGCTCTTTGAACTAGTTTATTTACCCTGCAGTGTTTAAGCTCTCATCAAAGGCGTGCTGAGGTAGATCGTAGACCGATTTTGTTATGCATAATTGGCAGCATCCTCATCTTCTCCCAGCATAAAGCTGAACATGTGGAAGATGTGTGTGCCATTCTCTTGTTTCTACTTAAGAACCTTAAGAATCTTTTCATCAAGTTGGAGAAGAGTGTGTTTCACATGCTTGAGGTTGCATTGTTGGGCAATATCATAACCAAAGAGGGGGTCTGCATGGACCCTCAAAATATCAAGGCAGAAGTGAAGTGTCCCATTCTGAGAAATGTTACAGAGGTACAGAAAATCCTAGGTTTCACCAACTACTACCACCATTTTATCCCTGGGTTTACTTCCATTGCAGCGCCCCTCTTTGCTCTCACTCATTATGCTCCCAGTCGCATCGCTTGGACTGAAGAACCTAATTCTGCATTTGGGGAGCTTCAGCACTGGTTTACCGTGGCCCCGTTCTAGCTCTCCCTGATCCCTACCTGCTCTTTATTGTGGAGACTGACTCCTTGTGCATTGTAGTGGGTGTGGTGCTTTCCCAGCAAGAGATTCCCAAGATGAACAAAGATGCTAAAAAAATCGTCAACACCTGCAGCATTTGTTCCTTAAACCAAGAACCTCAATGAGCACTGGAAGGGCTCCTGCACCTCTCACTTATGACATTGGATGTGTCATTGGATTTCATCACGGGCTTTCCAAATTCAATGGTCACACCACCATCTTGACTACTGTAAAAGTAACGTGATCCAGAATGAATTGATGGCACATGGTGTCTGCTTGTGGTCATGTTCTTTCCATGAGAAAATGCAGAAGTGAGAGTCACCAAGGTAGACGATGGGCCCCAACTGGATGGCCTATTGTCCTCGAGAAGAAGAAGTACCTCCTTGTGGAAAAGCCTTGTCATCAAGACTGGCAGCCCCGATAAACCAGACACTTATGTTCTTTCCTTTTTCCTATATTTAATTACATTCCTCATTGTGTAAGATGTCTGTCAAAGCCCTATAAAAAGGCTGAGAAGATTCTGTACCTTTGAGCATTGGAGGCTTCGGCTCTCCACTGCTCCTTCTTGCAAGAATAAAAGTTCTATCTGCTAAAGAAGAGGTTTCTGGATGAACTTGTTAAAGGAATATCCCTAACAGATTGGTCCTTCGAGCCGCATCTCAAGACCTCTCCAGATTTGGACCCGTAACCGTGCACGGGGGAGTCTGGGAGTTCTTGGAAAGACTTCAGCCCTGTGCCACATTGAAGTAGGGACAGTTGGAGCTTCAGAGAGGCCAGGCTCTGCTGGAGGGATGAGGAGTGACGAGATTAAGATAACCTAGAGAACCTAGACCTCCTTCAGCGAGGTAAGAACACTTTTGTTCATGAACAAACAGGTCTGGACCCTGGTAAGGAAATAGGTCAGGGACCTATAGGAAGACAGGTCGGGGACCTGGTCTGGAGCACGCTGAAGAAAAAAAAGAAAAAAGAAAAATAGAGGAAAAAGAAGAAAAAATAGATCAGAGTAAAAGATGGGTAATTGTTATGGTAAACCCTCAAAGGAGGAACCTGGTTTGGTTTATTGCACAGATGTGTGTGTGTGGGTATCTGCTCAGCAGGCACCTCTGTGGAATGGTCACTGTGGGGAGTGTCACTGTTGTGCTTTTGGAACTTTTGGCAGATCTGCAATGGTGAAGTACACTACCAGTCAAAAGTTTTGGGACACACTGAGATTTTTTACATTTGCATGTTACTCACTTAATATGTACTAAAAATACACTCAGTATTCTTTGCTAACAAATAAATTTATAGTATGTTCACCATTTGAGTAGTCAGAGAAGGCCGCTACCCGCTACATCAGTAGCTCATACACAATTTCTGAGGGAAATAGGAAAGCTGACAAAGAAGCAAAAACTTCCCACAATCTGAGATGACAAAATAGATCAAGACATTCATAAAGATATGCAGATGAATGCACCACAAAATGAGAAGCAATATTGAGAAAAGCAGGGAGCGAGTAAACAAGAAAATGGGAAATGGATGTGACCAAGATCTTAACTCATTCTTCCAAAATCTTTATATAGGTTTGCAGCAGTATTGAGCCAAGGGTTTAAACCATGTCTCAATAGGAGGAATGGTATCTATGATAAAGCAGCCATTTACTACGTCTAGGTTTACAAATTACTCTACACGTCTGCAGAGTTGGGTCCTGGCTCACTCTTCACCCTAGACGCCACCCTCCCAGTAGCACCTGTTGCATCCCAGGTCCATGGGGTTGTGGACCACCCCTTTCATGGGGAGGGTGTGCTCGCCCCCTTCTGGATGACAGTCTGAAGGAGGGGTACTGTCATGACCATGCCTCATGCCCCTGTCCATGTGCCATGTTTTTGTTAGTCTGTCTGTATATCCTTCTCACTGAACTCAGAAAATGGTTCTCCTGGCAGCTCCCCTTCCACACCAAGGACGCTGATCAGGTACAACTTTGTTAACGAACTGTTTCTAGTCACCCAGCTACCCTAGTGGCATTGCCATCAATGCTGCAGCATTGGAGTGCTTCTGCTGGTTGGACTGCTTTTATGGTTAAGGACAGCTGAAAATGGGTGGAGCGAACTGCTCCCACCCGAAAATGGGTGGGAAAAGTGCATATAGCTGCATTAACAGGCTGATTATTTTCAATTAAACCACAACAAACAGTGACATCTTTTTTTATAACTGACCTGAGCTTTAGTGTCTTGAAGTCTGTTTATGAGACTGCTATGTCTTTAGCTCCATAGGACTGAATTTTTGATCCATGTTTTGTTGCTTTCCAGGAACCATAACCATGATTTTTAAGGTGACACACATTTTTAAGGTGACTCAACCCTCTGCTCTCTCCCCCTATACATTACAGAGGTGACTTGACCACAATCACACCAGCAACGACAGGTGACCCTTTACTGCTGCATAACGCTGACATCACAAAGTTATCTCAGCTACTCTGTCATGACTTCAGCTTAGCATGTGACACACAACTGGAGCAAACACTGGAGCATCGTAACATTTACCAGCAATGGTGACACCATAGAGATAACCTGTCATGACAGCTTATGACATCTACTATGATATATTTATGACATGTTTATGACAATGTTATGGATCAGAGTTCCAGTAAAAGGTGGCACTTTACTGAACGGCAGCCTTTATTGTGCTACATGACACCTATATGTCTTTGATTACTTATAATACAATACAGCACAATTTAATGCACAATTACTGTTCATTAGCTGAATAAAATAAATATATAACTAAGGTCTGTGCAAAAGTCATGGCGTATGATCAGAATCAGAATCAGAATCAGAAAACGTTATTGATCCCAGAGGAAAGTGCTTAAATAAATAAAGTAATATTATATTATGTTCAATATTTTTCCAATGTGTTAAACTCCAATAAATGAAAACTGTGTGGAAAATTGTCTCGTTTGCAGGTTTATGCTTAAATGCTTCTGATTTATTTCCACAGGTGGCAGGTGAGACTCACCGGAATTACACAACTGGAAGGACGGGTGTGAGGTGTCTATGACCACAGAAACAGGTCAAACAGTGGCCACAGCCTCCTGCAGGGTTTTCTCATTCCCGCTGGGGACGTAAGCATACCTACTGCAGGTGGCTCCTACAGTGTCTGGATTATACCTGCACTTGTCTTTCTGCAGAGAGAGAGGGAGAGAGAGAGAGAGAGACAGAGAGAGAGAGGGAAAGAAACCCTGTATTTATTTATATCCTGTACATTTTTTCTAATCCTGATGCTTAGACAATTTCAGTGTTTTTAACCTCGCTCGTTTTATTTACAACAGTAATTTAGTATTTTCAGTTTTAGTAAGCGGTGCCCTCTCTAACCGTGTTTGAGAGAGTTATTACTGTTTCTACTGTTTAATGCTCCTTGTTTGGGCTGCCCGCACACTGCTAATGCTAACACAGCCAGCAGCAGCGACCGGCTCTTTGTTTACGCCCGCAACTAGCATGTCTCACTGAAGCAAGATGCAACAAAGAGAGATCATCTTGGACATTCCCTCGCAAATACTGAGGGAAAAGATGAAAAGGGGATGCTGTGGAGGACCAAAATGTCAAGGAAAACAAGCAGTGAGGAATGGGCAACAGTCTGGTGAGCAGTGGCGGGCCGTATCAAACCATATCTCTCTTCCATTATTACGGGCAACGTGAGGTCACCGGACAAAAAGATGGATGAGCTTGTGACACGGGTCAGACACAATGGAGAAATTTTGTGAGTCCAGTTTGATGTGATTGACTGATCATGCCTCCATGAGTGTATTCCTGATTCTGCCATGAATGTTCCTGGCTTTTAATGTGTTTGGGCACACAGAACTTGACAAAATAGAAAAAAGAGAAAAGACCCTGTCTTTTTGTAAATGAACGATAGTGCCACCCGTGTCATATTGTGCTTGAGGAATGCGTCTGCAGCCCGGTCACTGAGTGTGTACGTTCGGACATGTGATCACCATTGTTGTTTACATTTCTCCATTGGCCAACATGTTGACAGCTTGTCACGTAATCCACTCCACTCCAAGACTCCAGACTCCAGAAGCACCTGGATGCTTTCATCCTCATCTCAGGAGACTCCTCAGACTCAGGAGACAACCACATCTCCCTGAACAGGACACTTAGCACCTTCAGATATCAGCTACTGTGTTGATAACACTGTACCAGTGAAATCCATATGCTGCTTCCCCAACAACAAGCCATGGGTGACCAAAAATATCAAAACCCTCCTGAATGAGAAGAAGGAAACATACAGGTCAGTTGGCAAGGAGACAGCCAAGGAGGCAAGAAGGCAATTGTCTGTGAAATTAAAGGAGGGAAGGAACAGCTACAGGAGAAAGCTGGAGTAAAGGCTGCAACAAAACACCAGGGGCGTGTGGAGGGGCATGAAGACAATCATAGGCTTCAAGACCAGCTCTCAAGAAACTGATGGAAACATTGAGAGGGCCAATGAGTTTAACCTGTTTTTTAACAGGTTCGATCATAGTCCTCATCCCAGCATCTTCTCCAGCTCCAGCATGACCGTCAGCTCCATCCTACCTCTCTCCTTCTCCCACCGTCTCACCTGCTTGAGCCTCCACTCCCTCTCCTCCTGTTGATGATGACTGTGACATCCACAGACTGTCTGTCACCATCACTGGGGAATAAGTGAGGAGAGAACTATGCAGACTCCATCCTGCTAAGGTACCCGGCCCAGATGACATAAGCCTACAGGTGCTCAGGTTCTGTGCCTCTCAGCTATGTGGTGTACTGCTGAGGATCTTCAACTTGAGCCTCAGTATCAAGAAAGTACCTGTGCTGTGAAAAACATTGTGTCTGGTTCCTGTAATGAAAAAGGTGCACCCTAGTGCCGCATCAGACAACAAGCCATTTATCACTCACCTCACACACAGCATGAATGTCTTTGAGAGACTGGTCCTGGACACCATAATTGTTCCTTCCTGCATGTAAATGCTAATATTTAATTTTGCTGTGCCTAAGATTTATGTTATGCATGGGTTTTAATGGGCGCTCTATCTGCTATGTGGGTTTTTTGTCTTCTCTCTCCTTTTGCTGATTGTGCAGTTGTGCCATCCTGGAGTCGACTCTTCCCGAGCTGGGCCGGAAGTGTGACTGAGGAGCTGCAGTTCCCAAACTGGCTCCTCTAGGCCAGAGGGATAAAGGCTCTGGAACTAAACTGGAAGGACTTTGCTGTCTTTCTGACAGACTACATAAATGGACTGTGGGTGTTTGGGAGATTGTGTGTATGGTTGTGGTGTTGTGTACAAAAACACGCCATTGTATAATACACTTGGTGACCGAAGTTTGAGAGTTTTGGTGGTTGCTCCCTAACCTACAGTTCTGTTAATAGCCTCACTGCCTGAGGATCATGTGTAAGGCACCAGGCAGTGATAGCTGACTACGCCACTCAATTAAGGAGCTGGGACTCCATCAAATTAATTAAGTTCTTAGTTTGGTGGGAGCAACACAACAGAACCAACCCAACAACAATTGCTGATATAAAAATATAAATATTTATTATAGAATTTGAACTCTTTTTGAAATGTATACACCATTCACACTCATTCAGATGCAAAACTGGGCCGCTTCAGCACCTATACGTGGACACACTCACACCCACACCAGAGAGGTCAGTCCGGGCAGCTTGCCGAAGTGACTGGATTAGCCCGCGGGCTGCCATAGGTTCGCCTATCGGCCCGTTTCACTCCAGGCGGTGTCTTCAGTACTATACCTTTCACCCGCACGCATTCACTGAACACGCACACAACAGATAGAAACTGCCAGTATCTCCACATTAGAACAATAAACACCACAACAAAGTACAGTAAACCCCCCAAAATTCGCGGGGGTTACGTTCCAAGAGCACCCGCAAATTGTGAAAAACCGCGAATTTGTGATGTGGAAAAAAAATTGCCTAAAAATGCTTATTTTTGTAGTGTAAACCCCAAATATGCTCTCAAAACACTCTAATTTCATTTTAAACTCAGCTTAATACATTATCTTTAAAAAATGTAAAGGTATACGTACTCTACAGTGTACAATGAACTGCTGTGTCCCGCAGTTAATTCATGAAAGCGCGTTTTATTTGGTATGTGCTGTCTTTTTTTTGGGTAAATACAGTAATAATTTAATTTAATTTTCAGTAATAAAAATACAGTAAAATGTATGAGTAATCACCAATAATGAACGATATTGACTGAAGACGAGGATTTACAGTTCATCGGGCGGTGACTCTTCTTCAGGCGCTTCAGGAGGAGTTGTATTGTAGTGACGCGCCAGTTAAAGCAAACAGTGGACAGCGACTGAGCAGCTTATTTTATTAAAGTTTTTTTTTAACAGCTGAGTTGCTGTAAGGCCACAACTCATGCCGCTAAACCTTGAACCAGCACTAACCCGCTCACCTCTCTCACTCACTCATTGGCCACGCCCACACTTACACCATGCATACATGCACTCTTAAACTTTTTCTGGTGCTTAGGTTCATTGCCAGAAGCCTCAGAAGGCGCAGGGCATTTGGGTGGCATCTTAGGGCTTTAAGAAGAACAAAACGAAAAACATGAGAACACGAGGGCAGCAGCCAATAAACGGTTGCTTTGTCTTCTCTCGACTCAACAGTACTAAAAAATTTATACAGTTATATTTTATATGGAAATTTAGCTAAATTTATGTTAATAGTTATGTTACGAAATTAGTGAATTACATTTTTCTTAATAATTTAGCACCAAAATGCGTAAAAAAAATTATATATTGCCACGAAAAAAGCAAAAAAAAAAATGCGGAGGATATTTGCAGTTTCCGTGAATTTGCGGGGTTTCCGCAAACAATCATTAGTTTGGCTCTAAGAAAAAATCCGCGAATGACTGAAGCGGCAAACCCTGAACCGCGACTTCGTGGGGGTTTACTGTAATCCAAAACAAAATAACAATCAAATCCCAAACCACCAGTGATAATACACTACATGTGGCAGACAATCTGTACAGCTCTCAATTAACTTGTGGCGTTATAGTCTTTAAATTGATGAGGCAAACACTAGTAATGAGCAGCCTAAATCTGGAGCCCACACTCACCATCAAACTGGGAGCAGACGAATCTGACTGCCAGTCTTATCGGCAACAGCTCCACACGATTGCCGCCTCGGTGTAGGCTGTATGTCCAGCACCAGGACAGCAGACGCACACAAGCAGGGCTTCACCCAGAGGTCCATGCTGACAACTTCGTCGTCGACAATCACTAAAACAACAGCTTAAAATAATTCAGTCCAGCACAGGAGCGCAGAGTCCACAAGAGTTAGCCGTGCAGTCTGTTTTAGTTCCAAGGTTTTTCACCAGTTTAGCTTGGCCAAACAAATCACCTCCACCTGTTAGGCTCTAATCAGCCGTAATCACGGGAGAAGATGCGCGGGGAGAAATGGGCGTTGCCGCGTGTTCTAAATCATGATCAAGAAAACAAAAGCATAATCAAAAAAACAAAACATCTAAACAATACAGGGATGTATGTCTGACTGTATGTCTGTGTAGTACTGGAGCTTCTCAGGGAATAGTTCTGTTACCATTTCTCTTCACCCTGTACTGACTTCAATACGACACAGAGGGCTGCCATCTGCAAAAATCCTCAGATAAATCTGCTATAGTCGGATGTATCAGGCACAGGGATGACTCAGAATATAGGATGGCTGTGGACAGTTTTGTTGACTGTTGTGAGCCAAATCAGCTGCAGCTCATCAACAAGACCAAATAACTGGTGGTGGACTTGAGAAGATCCCGGTCTCCTGTCACTCCCCTGTCCATTAGGAGTATGGATGTGAAGATTGTTCAGGACTACAAATACCTGGTGTGCACTTGGACAATAAGCTGAACTGGTCACATACAAGAGGGGTCAATGTAAACTGTACATCCTATGTAGACTCTGATCTTTTAGAGCCTGCAACACCATGGAGATGTTCTATGAGTCTGTAGTGTTCGGCTGCTGTTTCTGTGCCGTGGTGCGCTGGGTGGCACCGTGAAAGAGGCAGCAGAAACCAAGAGACTCAACAAACTGATTAGGAAAGCAGGCTTGGTGGTGAATGAGGAACTTGAAAACATGAAAGCTCTGGCTGAAAGGAGAACATTGTCTAGACTTCAGTCCATCATGGACAATGCTGATCACCCCCTCCACAGTGTGGCGGCAGAACTGAGAAGTACTTTTAGCCACAGACTCATCAGCATAAAGTGCTCCTCTGAATTCCACAGGAAATCCTTCCTCCCCACCGCCATCAGACTCAACAACTCCTCCCTCTGTAACACATCCACACAATAACCTGTATAATAACCTGCTGCTACTCAGTTGTGCAATTTCTTATTGGGTTTAAATCATTATGTCATCATGGAGGACTAGAATGGATCTGATAGACCGGTTAGACCAGTGTAGTGTGGTGGATGAACCCAATCGCGGATAGACACGAGAGAGTTGGTAGACCATGCGCTTTGTTCTGAGAACGCTCTACACAAAAGTAAAGATTCCCACCGGAATCCGCGTTCTTACACACACACAGCGAGTATATAAGAGAGAGGAGTAGGGTTGGGTTGATAGTACTCACGGTACCGGAGGACATAGGGTTGGGTCGAGTAGGGAACTCAATGACTGAGCACCTGTGTGTTACCTTCATCCTGTTTATATACCCCGCGACGCGCGTCACTTCCGAGAGCCCGTGCGCGTCCCGTGGTTGGTGTGCGTGACACATTATCATTTGTATATATAGCATATTGTATTTCGTATAGAGTATTTTCTGTAGAGTTTTTATTTAATTTTATTAAGACTTTATATTTGATGTTGTTCTTGTTCCTGTGTCTCTGTGTGACTTTCATTTTCACTGTGTACTGTGTACATGGTTGAAATGACAATAACACCTACTTGACTAAAGAAAGAGAGAGACACACCGCAATTTTCTGTTATTAATTGTCTTGCTAAGCTATTAAACTGCTCCACTGTTTTTCTGTGAATGTTTTAACAGAAGCAGTAAAGACATTCCTGCTCATCTCAGGTATCCCAGATTGTTCACTCAATGTTTATTTTGTCTTTTATATAACAGCCGATCTCATATGAGAACCACTTTAAGCTGGTTTAGATCTGCAGCCCCCACTTGTCAGCTAACCTGGCGCTCGCAGGAATACGACTCCTCTATATCCAGGCCTCCGTTTTCCTTCAGTTTTCGAAGGCATCGTCCACTGAGCAGCCAGCAAGGCCTGGCTCCCAAAAGGCCCACAGCAGTCCACCAGCTGCTGCTCGCTGAGGGACACCAGCTTCCCTGTATTCCTGAAGGTTTGACCCTCTAGTGCCCCTGTCTGGAAAATAGATGGTCAGGAATAGGTGGAAAAGAAAGAGCGGCAAAGAGAGATGCTGATATTTAATGTCCAAAAGTTTGGGCTGTCCTGGTAGGAGTCCAGCAGCTTAATGGTTCTCTCTTAGCACACTGAAGGACGAGAGTAATCCATAGGTCTCCTGGTCCTGCACCTCCGTCACATAGCCCTCCTTTCTCCAGTATCAGGAAGGGTAACGCCCCCTGCCTGTCACAGTAATGTTGTTGCCCTGTGAGCCTTGGTCCCGTTGAAGGATCCCAGGCAGCTTTTGAGAATCTGTTTGTACTTCTGGATGTCCTGTTGCAGAGCGAGATGGTAAGAGGTGTAAACACAGTGTTTTTTCTCCAAGTGAGAAGCAATGAAGGTGAAGAATAGAGTGAGGGTACTGTAAAAGGAGTATGTGTGCATTTGAATGTGTTTTAGGGGGTCTTCATGTTTTTATTTATAGTCTTCACTGCAAAACTTGCTTTTTAATTAGAATAATTGGCTTAACTTAATAACTTAACTTAAGCGATATATTAAACATCCAGGAAAATTTCAATGAAGAAAAATCAAAAACAACTTCATCAAACACTGGAGCATCTGTAATAATGGTGACACCATGGAGATAACCGGTCATAACAGCATATGACATCTACTATGACATGTTTATGACATATTTATGCGTTATTGTGCAACACTGTTGCTGTTCACCGATCAGGACAGATGTGGGATCAGATTCCTCTGTATTTATAACATTACACAAACTGACTCCAGATCAGTGCTTCTGCTCCTGAGGTGGTTTGTGAAAACAGATCCTGTTATGTAAAAAGGCGCCACAGCGTTTGGCTCCATGCTCAAGATCAGTTCATTGGTAAGAAAGCGCTGTGCGAGAAAGCAAAAGGTATCCATGCTAGGCTAAAAGCTAACCCTAGCTGGCCAGCTCTTCCCACTGTTTTTACGTACGTACTGTCAAACGTACGCTCCATTGACAACAAAATGGACCACATAAGGCTGCTTCTGACCTCCCGAAAAGAGATGCGTCACTGTTGTGTACTAATCTTCACTGAGACGTGGCTTCATGAGGGCATCGGTGATACCAGTATCCAGCTACAAGGGCTAACTCAATTCCGCACAGACAGGTCAGCTGCATTGTCTGGCAAGACGCGAGGCTGGGGGCTGTGTGTTTACATCAGCAAGGAATAGTGTACGAATGTGGCGATCATCACGGCATACTGCTCGGCTCCGGTGGACATTCTGGCAGTGAAATGCAGACCTTTTTACCTCCCCAGAGAGTTTACGTCAGCTATCGTGGTGGCTGTTTACATCCTAGTGCTAAAGCTAACGGCGTGCTGGACGAGCTATACAGGAAGATAAGCTACCTGCAAACCTCTCACCCCGATGGATTTTTCATAATCACGGGTGATTTTAGCAATGCATCCTTAAAGAAAGTTCTGCCAACACATGTGGGATAAACATGTTAGACCTAGTTTACACAAGCATTCCTGATGCATACAAGGCTGCACCCCCATGTGGGACAATCAGACCACATTTCCATCCTCCTCACCCCAGCGTACAGACCCATACAGAGGCGCACCAGACCAGTCCTGAAACAGGTGAGAACCTGGCCTCAGGGATCCATCTCTGCACTACAGGACTGCTTTGAACGCACTGACTGGGACATTTTCAAAGAGACTGCCACCTATGACAGCGAGGTGGACCTGAAGGACTACACAGCCTCAGTCACTGGCTGTATTAGCAAGTACATTGAGGATGTTACTGTCTCCAGAACTGCCACCAGCCGGGCAAACCTGGTTCACTGCAGAGGTGCATGCTTCAGTGAAGGCTAGAAATGCTGCTTTTAAGTCTGGGGACAAGGCGACTCTCAGTACAGCCAGAGCCGGGCTCTCACAGGCTATCAAAGAGGCAAAGAATGCATATGCGCAGAAGATCCATGGCCACTTCACAGACTCCAAGGACGCCCAACGCATGTGGCAGGGAATCCATCACGGACTATAAACCAACTCTTCAGGCCTGCAGCAGTGATGCCTCCCTGCCGGATGCACTGAATGACTTTCTATGCACGGTTTGAGGCACAGAATAAGGAACCAGTGAGGAAAACCACCCCTCCTCTAAATGAGCAGGTACTCTGTCTGCCCAGGGCTGACGTCAGGAGAACTCTGAGCAGAGTCAACCCACGAAAAGCTGCGGGGCCAGACAATATACCAGGACGTGTTCTTAGAAAATGAACTGAATAGCTCACAGACATCTTCACAGACATCTTCAATGCATCCCTGAACAAAGCGGTGGTTCCTGTCTGCCTCAAAACTACCAGAATCATCCCAGTGCCCAAGAAGTCATCAGTGTTCCGTCTGAATGACTACCAGCCTGTTGCACTCACCCCCATCATCACATAGTGCTTTGAAAGGCTGGTACTGAGGCACATGAAGGCACACCTCCCAGACCAGCTCGACCCGCTGCAGTTTGCATACCACGCCAACTGGACAACTGATGACACAATTTCAACAGCCCTTCACCTCACCCTTTCTCACCTGGACTCAAAAGACATCTACATCAGAATGCTGTTCATAGACTTTAGCTCAGCATTTAACACCATTATTCCATTATTCCAGTGAGATGGTGTGTGCTTTGATGGTGACGAAAGGTTCAAAGATATGGGGAAAAAGTCAGAAATGAGAGATGTCAGATGATAAGAAGACAATGATGAGAAGACAGATGATAAGAAGACAGACGATAATAAGACCCTTGGGCGTCTCCTAGCCCTGGGAGGCATAAAACCAAAGACCAAGCTGGAAGACATGGTGGGACTGTCTGACAAGATCTTTGATGAATTTGAGGCCCACGTGGTACATGTTATGGACAAATACAGTCAGACTGAGCAGAAAGAGAGCAAGAGGGACGTGCTCAAGAAGGTGGCACCGCTCCAACTGGGAGAAAAAGAAAAAAGGAGAGAAACTGCAAGCCGCAGTGATGGAACAGCAAACTGCGCCACAGATGCCAGTGACATCAAATACAGCACCACCTGCAGGTCAGCAGGTGAACGGGGTTCAGCAACCATCGCAGTTTACAGCTCCTAGAATCTCATTCATACATGTACTTACACAGCCTGGAGGTGGACCAAATGGGACACATCTGAAAGAAATGTCCAGTAAATCCATGGACGGGGCCTGGAATGCAGGGAAGGCTGGCCTGGCAGCCTACACAGGGAATGGGCCAAGAGCAGCCACAGCAAAACCCGAATCCAGTACAGCCATGGATGGGAGGAAATCAGAACTCTGCCTGGCCTGGACCAAACCAAAACTCTGACCCAGTAAATTACTGGGGTGGACAAAATGGATATTGGGGTGCCCAGAGAATCCTATGGGGGAGTCTCAGCTCTTATTGACTAGCAGAGGTGCTGATGAGGAACCGAGGCTGCAGGTTCAAATAAGTGGTACAGAAATACTTATACTAATAGATACTGGAGCATGTTACACATGTCTAAATAGAAATTATGCTATTAACCTCCCCAGGTCAGGAAAATTTGTTAAGACAGTAGGATTCTTGGGACAAGTGCAGCTAATATCAGTAACTGCTCCAGTCCAATTAACAGATTAGGATAAAACAGTTAGAATACCTGTTATAGTTTCAGAACAAACTCCAGTAAACTTGTTAGGAAGAGATGCTTTGTGCCGATTGGGAATCCAAATCTGGTGTACTCCGGACGGTGTATACATAGATAAGATGGTGGTAATCGCGTAGATGAGTGTGATACAGGGAGAAGAAGTAAATGTGTATTGGCTAGGAGAGATAGAGAGGCCAGTTCAGAAAATAATAAGCCAATGGGGAAAGTTTCACAGGTAGAAGGTAGTGAATTCATCCAATAGTGGTATAATATAGATAAAGCAAGACCTCACGTGACATTACTAATGAATGAAGGGTCTAAGTCAAAGGACTTAGGACTTATGATCAAGAGGGTGTAAAAAAACAAGTGGAAAAAAAAAACATAGAACCCCTTAATATTACTTGCTGAAGACAAATCAATGTTGAGTGTTGTGTGAAACTAAAATGACAGTAACACCACAGGAAGTGACCATTCCAGAATCCGATGAGGAAGAGTCCTGGAAACAGATGTGCTCAAACTGATGAGAGAAGACTCTCTGAAACAACAAATGATCAAAAAAAAGTCTCTGAAGAACTGTGGTCATGACATGAGACAGATGTAGGACTGGTAAAATCAGCTTCACCCGTGCAGATCAGATTAAAACCCAGAAAACAGCTACCTAAGAGAGCTCAATATCCTTTAAAACCAGAAGCAGAACAGGGAATAGAGAAGACAATAATAGGGCTATTAGAGGCAGGTGTATTAGTAGAAATGAAGCGTCCGTGTAACACTCCAATACTACCAGTACCACACCTCTACTACGGAACCTGCACTGGCTCCCTGTGGCCGCTCGCATTAAGTTCAAAACCTTAACACTTGCCT